>ML661885.1:26567635-26606361 GCA_007570785.1 Antilocapra americana
AAGTCCACGAGTCTATTCTATACATCTGCGTTCCTTTTGCTGTCTCGCATGTTGGTCAGACCCCTTATTTTTATTGTGGAGTATATGTACTTGATATACTGAGAAAAGGAGAGGAGAATATATGCTAAGAGAAGAAGATATGCTATGAAAAGGAGAAGAGAATATTTTCTTGTTCTCAGGGGCTCTCTTTTGAAATTCTGTTTCCATGTGAGAAGGAACTTAGTATCTCTTTCGCAGGTCTTCTGATGCGTGCTTAAAGCAAACTGAGATTACAAGAGAGCAAGGTAGAGGTGGAGGGGGGCCTCATTTCTGCTTAATCCCAGAAGATTACAAAGAGCTTCAGTAGTAAAATGGTATGAAAGGAAGAATACGATCAGGAAAGGAAGACTATCAGAGAATGGTGTGAGGCAGGAGCACATAACTGGTAGAACTAGGAATTCCTCTACATCAAAGAGTAAAAGAAAGTGCCCAATGACACCTTCCCCAATGTCCTCCATCTTGCCACTTGAAATAAGAAAGCCTTGGGAAGGAACAAAATGAGGATGAGAAGCTGAACCATCCGGCTGACA
Source organism: Antilocapra americana (assembly GCA_007570785.1). NCBI lineage: Eukaryota > Metazoa > Chordata > Mammalia > Artiodactyla > Antilocapridae > Antilocapra > Antilocapra americana. The sequence continues at coordinate 26,568,205 of ML661885.1, forward strand.
AGCTGGATTGGTCATAGTCCCAGGTGAGAAGGGGAGGATCAAGTGGATACTAAACTTCAGTATTTATTCACAGTTTTTTGTGACTCATTTATTCCAAGTGCCATTTGATCCCATGAGTCCTCGCCTGATGCTGGTTATCTCATGTGTGGTTTAGTAAGCAACTGCCACTCCTAGTAATTACCTTGCAAATTTTAGGACTGGATTGAATGACAGCCCTTCAAGAGAGTCATGTACAAGCTGTGAGGATGAACATCTATGAAGACACATCTTTGCAGATGTAACTGTGAAGGATAGTGAGAGAAGCTCATCGTGTGTTAGAAAAGGCCCCAAATCCAAGAACAGGTGTCCCTCTGAGAGAAGAAAAGAGGGAGAAGATGCACAGAGGGGAAGGCCATGTGAAGACGAAGCAGAAACTGGAGTTATACAACTATAGGCCAAAGAGTGCCCGTAGCTTCTAGAAACTAAGAAAGAGGCAGGAACAGACTCCTCAGAGGCTCCAGAAGAAACCAGCCCTGCTGACACCTTGACTTCAGACTTCTGGCCACCAGAACAGTGAAAGAACCCATTTCTATTGCTTCAAACCAGCCAGTTGGTGGTCATCTGTTATATCAGCCCTATGACAGGATGACAGACTCTCTTCAAAGCCAGCATGGCAAGACTGGCTGTGCTGAAGATGTTGTTCTCCAGTGGGTCAGTCACGTCCGACTCTTTGTGACTTCATGGACTGCAGCACGCCAAGCTGCCTTGTCCTTCACTGTCTCCCTACTGAAGATGAGATGGAGTGAAAAAGCAAAATGGATTGATCTGAGCTGACCATAACATCTGTCTGGGCTAGTTCCTCCAGAAATTGTAAATAGATTGGTAAATCAATTCAAGCCATGTGTCAGTTGAGTGCATACTGTGTACTGAACATGATGGTAAGAAGCCAGGCAACCATCAGCTCGCCAGTCCTTAGTCTAGCTGTCCACAGAAAGTTTTGATAGATCAGTGAAATCCCCTGGGAGATGGAAACTCACACTTGGGGGATATAAGCACATCGGAAATTCTCTTGCCCAAAAGGTGAGGACGCCAGGTAAGATATCCACAGCAGATGGTAAAAAGTAGGTGGGATTTGTCAAGACCACAATATGTGAAGGGGGTTTTGCCATCAGCCCCAGAATCATTCTTCCTAGGTCTCTTGAATGGCACAGCCAGTGCTGTTTTCTAGGTTGTGGTTCCTCAACTGTTCTTGTTGTTCAGTTGCCAAGCCACATCAGACTCTGTGACCCCATAGACTGCAGATGCCAGGCGCCCCCTGCCCTTCACTATCTCTCAGAGGATATCTATGAACACTTTATGTCTTTACCCGCACTCAGTTCACTGCGTTCTGGATGAACATCTGCTCCAAGGTGCCGTGCGGTTTCCCATGTTCAGTTTGGAAAGGGCCCACGAGCACGATGGGGGAGGTGTCCCGGGAGGCTCCGCGTCTGGGAAGCCTGCTCTTTTCACAGCCGGCACTGCTGTTGGTTTTGCCTGCTGGCTTACAGGAACTGGCTTTTACATGTCTTAATTTAGACACGAGCAGTATGGAGACATATATGTATAGACATATATTTTTCCCCCCTGTCTGAGGAGAGCAGTGTTCTGTTGCACAAATACAGATGACTGCCAACAGCTAGTAGGCACACAGAGTGACACAACCCACAGATGTGTCACTTTGCAGCATGAGCCTGGGCACTGGGACCTCGAAGTCTTTCCTGTGATTGGTGGAGACTGTTTCTGTGTTTGTTTAAATCGGATCTGGGCTTCCCAGGCAGCACTAGTGGTAAAGACCTCTCTAGCCAATGCAGGAGACATAAGAGACTTGGGTTCCATCCCTGAGTAGGGGAGATCAACCTACTCCAGTGCTTTCCCTGGAGAATCCCAAGAATAGAGGAGCCTGGTGGGCTCTAGTCAGTCGGGTCGAAAAGAGTCAGACACGACCAAAGCAACTTAGCATACACACACACACACATATGCTCATTCCATAGCAGGGGAGGTGAACCTCTTTTTTCTGGTGCTTCCAAATGTTTGAGAAAGCATCATGCTATCAGAATCCCCAGTCCACATAGCAAATAAGCCAACATAGAGTCTAGCTATCTAATAGAGCTACACTGTGTGCCAGGTATTATGCTAAGTGCTTCAGGAACATTTCATATCTACCACAAAGTGATAAGGTCAGAGAGAGTAGCAGTCTCGTTTTAACAGAGGAGAGACCAGAAGCGGAGAGGCTGTTATTTCCCAAATTCACCTGATGTCACAAGGCAGTTTCCCTGGAGGCAGAGCCAGAAGTAGTCACTTATTAAGGGGAAGACTGGAACCGCAGAGTCCACTGTCATTCGGGTCCCGCATGGAGCTCTGAACCACAATGCCCACTCTGGAGCTGATCCCACCTTGAGACAAAAAGAGGTCTCCATAACAGAGCCAGCCACTGGCTCTCAGGAGGTCTTCACATTTTTGCCCAAGGCATTTCTCAAAAGCGTGGGGTGGTTGTGACCTCAGTTGGCAGCCAATAGTCATAGCAGGTGCTGTGGGTGCAAATGGAATCTTGACGTGGCCAGCACAGCATCCACTGTGGAGGAACTTGGCTTCAAATCCTGTGTGACTCGAAAACCCAGGTTCTTAATACAGTGCTAAATTGTAAACACAGAATTTCTTAGCAGGGTTAAAAAGTGACATGTTTTTTTGTTAATTTCCAACTTCCTGGGAATATGCAATCTCTTATCATGACTCCCAGAAAAGTGTCAATAAAACCTCATACCTTATCTTTCACGTTTCAAGATGACCTAATCTCAGAGCTCTTCTAGGTACATCAGAACCTAATGTCCACTCCTGCCCCCAAGCTACTTGCCTTCCCTCCCGCTTATTCACAGTCTGTACCTCCCACATCCCTCCAGCCCCCAAGTTCATGATGAAGAACAGAGCCTGGGCAATGGCTGCATTTGGACATGTGTATCCCTACTCCTTGCAACCAGCAATAAACAAGAAAGAGTAAGGAGAGAGAAAAACTTGTTAACACCATGCTGTATCTAAACAAGCAATCCCAGATGGCATCCTTTATGCCTTCTGCTTCTGATAGGAAAAGATTGAGTAAGGAAAATAAGCAGCAGCTGACAAGCCATACCCAGCATTAAGACCAACAGGATGAACAGACCCCAGCTCTGTGTTCTGTTCTCAGTCATGGCTCAGCACCCAACCCAGAGGCCTGCATGCCTTCAAACACCTTCAGCTGTGCACTCTTTCATGGAACCAAGAGTCATGGAAGGTATGGGCCAAAGGATTTTTCTGTCTAGTTCAACACTTAGTTTCCTGCTGAAGACCAAGGCATGGAAGCAGTAAGGTCATTTACTTAAGGGTATTTGTTGTTAAAAAGATAAGAAATGCAGTTCACAAGTTCTTGATCTGGTCACTGTTTTTCCTGGAACTCAAAGCTGACTCCTGTTTAAATGTGTGTCATTCATACATGTGCATAATTGTGTGTGTGTGTGTGTCTGTGTGTGTGTGTGTGTGTCTGTGTCTGTGTCTGTGTGTATTACTTGAGCAGCATTCCCTCTGCTTGTGTTTTTCCTTTGGCAACCTGAAGGTAATAATTGTACTGTGCAGGTTTGGGAAGCATTAGATGAGATAGTCCATGTTCAGAGCTTAGGAAAATACCTAACACACAGTAAACATTCAATGAAGTTAGCATTTAGTAGCATTTGTCTATTGACTGACTTTCTTTGTGCCAGACACTGGGGTAATTTATACAACATGGTATCCTTGCTCGAAACACCTGAGTCCAACTGCTTTAAAAATGTAGCTTATGACACTTCATTATTTCAACATGGGCATTGTTTATGTAAAGTACAATGGGACATGAGTTTTGACAGACTCTCTCTGAGACCCAAGTCAGCAATAGTGTTTATTAGTAAGAGCGTGATGCTGAGATGAATCAATAGACATGTTATAAAATGATGTAGAAGGAATACCTCAGTGTCGCCACTAGACAACCCATTATATCCTAACCAACCAAGCCTCAAGGATAGTTTTCATTTTCACAACTCAGTAAATGTGAAGTACTCAGAGATGGCGCTGAAATGATGCAAGAATTTTAATGAAAACCCTAGAACCAAAGGTCAAAGGCAATAGTGTGGCTTTTCATACAGATGGGAAACCCAACTGAATTTGACATTCTCCCCTTCCTTATAGTTCCAGAAGATGGCTGAATGTTCCATCTCAGCTAAGGGGCACACAGATTTGACAAAAGAAGAATTTTATGATTGTCAAATTCCAGAAAGCAGAGGTTAGGAAGTCATAGATGACACAAACGCATCCTTTGAAAATGCAAAAATATAGCAACTCTTTAAAAAGAGCTTATGATAATGGAATGGAAATGAGTCAGAAATATGCAAATTAAATTCACTTGAAACATATATGTCTTCAAAAATTAAGTGATAAATTGCTTTGTTAAATGCTTTTTGTGTGTGATTTAACCACCCACCCACCCCCATATTTAAATCCGAGTTTAAGATGTTTTTCCTAACCTCCAAATGCATTTTTAGGAGTGACTTGGAAGGTCAGAATGGAGGCATTCTTAAAAACTGTGAGAAGAAATGACAGAGTTCTCAGATCTATATAAAAGGAAAAAGAAAAACAAGGGTAGTTTAGTGCAAGTAGAGCTGAAGCAATACAATATCACAAGAATTTTAGTAAACTGGGTGGAGAGAAATGAAGGACTTACATGCTAATGTGAGCCCAATGTGAGATGTTCCTTAAGAAGAGAGAACCCTCCTCATCCAACATGCTATTCTTAGTACCTAACACAGAGCTTCCCAGGTGATTCTAGTGGTGAAGAATCTGCCTGCTAGTGCAGTAAGAGATAGGGGTTCAGTCCCTGGGTTGCGAAGATCCCCTGGAGGAGGAAATAGCAATCCACTCCAGTTGTCTTGCCTGCAGAAACCCATGGACAGAGGAGGCTGGTGGGTTATAGTCCATAGGATTGCAAAGAGTCGGACACGACCGAAGTGACTTAGCCTGCAGGCAACATAGAGCTCACCAACCACACTGTCCATTCATGAAACACTTGTTGAATAAACCTGTGTGCATTTTCCCGAAACCCTCAACCACACCTTCACTGTAAGTTGTCATCAGAGATGAGCCTTAACCCTTCTAGGTACTCAGAAATGACAGTGTGTTTGGTTGAGATGCTGTTCACTTAAAAAAATATAAAACAAAACAAAACCTAGGACATCTGATAGTCTCCAGGAAGAGCTACAACCATGATGAGAACAACAGTAGATTAGGGAAGCTAGGGTACAGCCAAAGATGGATAGAACTCAGGTTAAGACTGAATAGGGGAAGAAAGAAGTTGAAGAATTCAAAGTTATTAATAAAAGTTAAACTTCCCCAAACTAGAAAAAAACCCATGTCCCAGGGCTGACAGAGAGCAGAGGATGAACAAGCCGACACCTCATCCAATTCCATTCCTTAAGTCTCTGCTGGGTTTTGTATATGAATTATACCCCAACAAAGCTATTTTTTAAAATGAAGGGAGCCATGCAGTGAATGAGCAAAGTGCCCAGTTGAGAAAGCAGGTAGGTGTAAGACTTGTGGCTCTGGAAACACAGCAGTCTTGAACTCAGCAAAGCCCTGACTCAGACAAGGAGCTATGGATGATATTCCTGCTGCAGCAGGCATGAACACTGACCAAAGGGGACAACAGAACAGGACCCAGGGCCTCAAAGTCAGCTGAAAGGAGGCAACTGCCTTTATTGGACTGCTTCTGATCCCAACTGTGGTGAAAGCTATGGTGGAAATCCAGTCAGCAGAGCTTAAAGGATCCTTGCAAACTGATACACGTTTCCCCAACTATCTATAAGTTCCCAGAATATTGATGATGACCCACAGCTCATCCAAAGGGAAAGTGATGGACACAGGGCTTTCCAGTGTCTCTCCTCCTTCTTCCCATTGATTTCTTCCTCTGTACTGTGGAATAAATGAAGTGCATTTTCTTCTGCATAATTTCTGTTTGCTTAGGCAGCAGTTTTCACACATCTCTGATTTTTGTCACTGAACTTTCAGGGGTCTTGGTGTACTCTGAGTTCACAATGTCAGCCACAAGAACCATTGACATACGTGTTTTCTCACCCTTCTTGAACTAGTTTGCGAAAGTAATTTCTTAAAAAGAAAAAAGTACAGCAGATACTCAGCAGATATTTCAAAGAACGTAAAACAGGACGAACCTCTACAGACAGCCAAACCAACTGCTTGCCGCATCCAACGACTCATTTGTAATTGCAATTCATAGGGGATTTGTGGACAGTTTCCCCTATGATTCCTCAAGGAAAGTGGCAGTTCATTGCACCTTGTTCCACATGCTGTTAAAAAGTTATTTTTAAACAAAGTTTTATTGGAGTATAGTTAGAAAGTTCTTACTGTCCGAGGAAATTTGACGCTCTGGTGGCCGTCATGTTTGATACTAGTTCTACCCTCTGTAAGAACGACACTTTCATATACATAAGCCTTTAAAACATTCGAAGACACGTACCCAGCTAGAGAAACACAAATCCCCAACCCTGAATCATTTCTTTGGTGCGTGATAATACCCGAGTTTGCATATGTCATCATTGTCACGTCTCTCAAAATTCTGGTTACTCTGTTTAGGTATAATCAGTCTGTCAGCATCTTTTTGAAAATGTGTCACTCAGAAATAAGCTCAGTTTTCCAGGTCTGACCTAAGCTGTGAAGAGAGTTTTATGTAATTTTCTTCCGGACATCATCTTTGATGCAACTTGTGATTGCATTAATTCTTTTGACTGTGTGACTCACCAAGTTTCCAATCAAGCTAAACCTTGAGGTATTTTATTAGACATGCTTCTGGGTTACTATATTCATGTTAGTCTATCAGCTTGAACAAATCAGTGAATGAAAACAAGCAAAAATGCAAAAATCTTGGAAATGATATATATCTTTCTTACTGATAGCAGCCTAAGCAGTAGATGACATTCGAGCAGGAAGAGAATAGGGAAAGATGATTTTTATAGTTAGAGCTGATTTTTTAAAAAAAACATAGGTCTAGACTAATCTTGCATTTCAAGTTTATGAAAAGAAATTTTCTGGTTCATATTTATGTGTTGCATCTATAATGGCTCTGAGTTTTCATTTATACCTGACCTCATTTAGATAATTATTTTAGACAAATCACTGTCTTCAACCCAGAATGTCTTGTTATCCAGGCCACAGAATGTCTTACAAGCTAGCTTTCCTGCTTGCTAAATAGTTTTAATAGGTTTTAAGCACTGTTGGGAATCTATAAGCCATTCGAAATTTGGTTGTTAGCCTTGAGCACTATATAAGTGAAAGTTAAAGTCACTCAGTCATGTCGGACTCTTTGCAACCCCATGGACTATACATACTGTCCATGGAATTCTCCAGGCCAGAATACTGAAGTGGGTAGCCATTCCCTTTTCCAGGGGATCTTCCCAACCCAGGGATCGATCCCTGGTCTCCTTCATTGCAGGTGGATTCTTTACCAGCTGAGCCACCAGGGAAGCCCCGAGCACTATATAAAGTTTAAAACAAATTGGTATAAAGCAAGTAGTTTAAAATTGATTTGGAATTTTCTGATAGGCTTTAGCTTAAAGACGGATTTGTTGGTCTTCTTCCAAAAGATCATTTTTCTTAAACTTTGAAGAGCATTTCTTTACAAATGATGATTAGGAAATTGGTGCCTTACATTGTTATTTTATGTCATGTGTGTTTTCCTGCTTTTGCTCAAAAAAAGATGAAGTATCAAGATGGTGGTCTTATTGTTTTTCGTGTTAAGTGAAACAAATTATAAAATAAAATTTGGCTTAAACTACTGAGTCCAAGGCTTACCCCATGTAATGAGTTAAGAGAGATCTTTAAAGCCCTATACATGGGGAGGGTGACCGACACCCCTTCTTCCTGCATTTCATGGGATGCAGGTGTGGATCTAGAAGAGAAAAGAAAGAGACATACAGAAGAGACAGTGTGGAATAAACCCTCACAATTAAACAACCTAACAGGCTCCTCCGTCCATGAGATTTTCCAGGCAAGGAATCTCACCTGCACTGCAGGTGGTCTCCTGCAATTCAGATGGATTCTTTACCAACTGAGCCACCGGGGACGTCCTGATGAACCTCTAGGTACCTTTATTAACACCTTCACAGTAACAGTTGTATGTAAAAACATTTCCTTTGGTTAACCTCCATATCAGAAATTTGGAAACTAGATTGTCTCTCTCTCCTTTAGCCACAGAACAATGCAACTCACCTCGATACCCTGAAGAAGAATAAACATGTATATTTCAACTAGAAGCCATCAGCCCCTTCGAGCTCTGCCTGTCTGTCATGTGCAGATGACCAGGGGAAGGGTCCTCAGGTGAGCACTCCAACAATGGCCATGAGAAGCATTTTAGAATGACATCATTGTAGAAACACATGTTAATAAATACATCTGCATTCTTATATATGTATAAGCCAGTTCACTCGTATCTACACATGCAGATAATTATACATCTCCAGGTTCAATTTGACAAAATAGGTCTATTGTGTGTGAACAAGCCATAGGAAATCTGCCTGACAGTTACAAGTATCAGGGAAGGCCTAGCGCTACATAATGAATCACTGTTGTTGAAAGAAATAGCACAAAACAGCTATTATTTCCTAGAGGAAGGTGAGGTTATTCTGGCTCTTTGGGTGATTGTAAATAAATCTTTTGCAATGTTCTGGAACCTGATCAGCCAACAAGAGAAAGAACAGCTGTGCAGCTTCTAAGCTGTTTGACCACAACCTGAGCTGAGAAGGGAAAATATTCTCCCTGAAAATCATCTTCCTTATACCTTCCGCATTTACGGGGCTTGGAACCAGAGTGGAACATTGCCCCAACTCCCTTTTTCCTCCTTATAAATGAAACAGAAGTGTTGTCCTCTTTACTGGGAAAAGTTCCCCAAAGTGTTCAAGTTTTCCTTTCATTTGACTGCAAGTAACAGCTTAATCTGGTGCCAACCGGCAGATGCACTGTGATCCCAGGCTCAAACAGGAAAAAAGTCGTGGCCAAGTGGGAGGAAGCCTCAGGGATAGAAGAGGGTACAAAAATGTAGAAACAGGCTTCTCTGATGAATGGGCTAGGTATGTGGAGAACACAGGGAGCTCAGCCACAGAAGCACATTCATCTTGGATGGAGTACGTAAAAGATGAGGTAGATGCTGACCATCCCTGGCTCAAGATTTCAGAGAAGGTTGAAACATCTGTTATTCCCTGTAATTTGTGCATCAAAACATTTGGAAAAGAAGAAGAAAAACAGGCAGGAACAAATGTCCATGTTGGGAACTGCTGTTTTAAGAAAAAGATAACTAAAGAGCAATGTTGATTAGGAAAAATAACTCAATATGCTTGAAAAAGTTTGGACTTCCATGCCTGTGTCCGCAAAAAGTCCACTTCCCAGCCTGGCAGATCACTGACCACTGCAAGGTTTAGGGCCCCATAGCAACCTGCATGTCTTGCTAAGCCCCCTCTGGCTGGTATGTGTCATACTCTCGACCTGTGCTGTCCAGGACAGCAGTCATCAGATACATGCTGCTCTTTGAATTTAAATTAATAAAAGTAAATATATTTTATACGTAGAATCTAAAAAAAAAGAGGGTACAAATGAACTTATTTGTAAAACAGAAGTAGAATCACAGATGTAGAAAACACATTTATGGTTACCAACAGGTAAGGGGAGTGATAAACTAGGAGACTGGGATTGACGTATACAAACTACTATATATAAAGTTGAAAGTCACACAGTCGTGTCCAGCTCTTTGCGATTCCATGGACTGCAGCCTATCCTGCTCCTCTGTCCATTGAATTCTCCAGGCAAGAGTGTGGGAGTGGGTTGCCATTTCCTTCCTGACCTGGGGGTCGAACCCAGGTCTCCCACATTGCAGGCGGATTCTTTACCAGCTGAGCTACAAGGGAATGGATAACTGATAAGGACCTACTGTAAAGCACAGGGAACTCTACTCATTACTCTGTAATGACCTATCTGGAAAAGAATCTAAGAAAGAGTGGATATATGTATATGTATAACTGATTCACTTCTCTGTACATCTAAAACTAACACAATATTGTAAATCAACTCTACTCCAATAAAATTTTTAAATAAGTAAAATTAAATGTATTTATTTACTGTTATTTATTAAGAAAAATTAAGAATTAGTTTCTTGGCCATACTGACAACATTGAAGCATTCCATAACTATGGCTATCATATTGGACAACCCAGAATATTTTCAGCATGGCAGAAAGTTCTATCAGATTGCACTATTGAAAATTGTGAATTTCTTGCAAATTTCCTTGGTGAAGTACAAAAGGAGCAATACCAGCATGGAGCCACCCGAAATGGTGCTCTAACAGTTAATCTTCTGTGGAAAATGTGATGCTTCATGAAAAAAAAAAAAATTCTCCATTATCTATCTCCAGCTGAGAAAATAGGAATACTTGTGAAAGTTTCTGAGAAGTCCCACAGTAAAACCCTTGATTGTCATTGATTAACCCAAGTCCTTCCATGTTAACTTAAACACATGACCTCTCTTTAGGAGACGCCTATTAACTTTTCACAGAACTTGGGTTCCATGAAGCACTTCTTGAAGACTTTTGCCCTGAAAGGAGATCGTGCCAAACCTCTAATCCTGCCCACCTAGGATTTCAGCAGATGATTAGGACAATTCTAAACTAGAGTAAATTGACCAGGGTTCTGACTGGAGGGATTTATGCTTTATGATTTTAAGGAAATCAACTTGGCAGGTATAAATTAGAAAAGCTCAGTGGTGAACGTGCCACCAGGTACTTGTTAAATGTCACTCCTGGAGATACTGACCAGATACACACGGCCCTTTCTAAAAAGGTTTGTTGATTATCTACCCGAAATCGAGTCTATCATATAATCTATCCTGACTGTATCACCCATAATCCCCTGATATGGAGTTGTCTTATTTCATAGAATTTACTGAGCTAAGCTTGTCAAGTGGAATTCCTCGTTGGATTTCTCTGTATACATGAGCTCCAACATTCTTAATCTACTCAACTGACAGAGACTTAAAATTTCTTAAGAAAAATAAAAACACAGTTTCTAAGCAAGCCATGTTTTCTCAGTCCATTGCCCCAGTGCTGGCGGCAGGGGTTGTAGGGTGGGAGTGGCTGGGATGCGGGATGTGAAGTAAAGCAAAACCACTGAAATGCTTTGCTTTACTCCATGGAGCAAAACTGGGATTCCTTCTTATTCCCCTGAGTTTCTTTTCTTTTCTTCCCTCCTCTCCTCTTCTCTCGTTTCCTCCTTTCTTGCCTTGGCTTCATTTTCTTTTCGTCTTCCATTGAGTTGGTCTGATGGCGTCATTGCACTCCAAAAGCTCTTATTATCCAGGACAGCTTCCCCAAAGAGTACGTCAATGAAAATAAATAGCTACCTCCTATCTCTCCTCTAAAAACGTCAGCAGTTCCCTCTTTCAGTTTTACACCCTGGCTTGTATACTGTGCCATCTGAACAGAGAGTTATAAAGTGAAATAAACTTGATATGGATTTCTGGGTTTTTCTCTCTGATGTCTTCTCACCTGAGGGATTTGTTCTTGCTTGAGGATCACCAGGTATAATGAGAGTTAATGCTAAAAAAAAAAAAACAAAAAGAAAGGAAAGAAAAAAGCCTATGTTGCTCACACTAATGCCACTAACATGAAGATTCCTGTTTAGTACCATGCTCGTCAAGCCTCAGACTAAAGGCTTATTCAAGATGACAGCAGTATTCAGGTTAATAATGTATCTGAGCACTTTAACTTTAAAATGCAACATGGATTATGTCATCAAAAGTAAGTGATGTATAGTAAGAGAAAGCTGAGTTAGAAGGTTTATGCTCATTGGTTAAATTTGTCTAGTGTTTACATTTGCTATACAAGCTGTGGAATTAAAAGGGTAATAATTTAACTTTTTATAAGGAATTTTTATAACAATACAGAGTGTTTGCACATTACCTATTGCTATAAATCAGCCACAACCCAAAAGAAGATGTTGGAAAATATCCCATGTCTCTCAGTGGAAAGAAATCAAAGTTTACAAATAAAATCCAAGCAAAAGAAAAGTATCATTTTGGACAATATAATAATAAGGTCATTTCCCATATGTTTTAAAAAAATATTAGACAACTCTAAATATACACTGACTATATTGTTTCTGCATCATCACATTAGTGCTTTATTCTGGGGCACTAATTCAATAGAGCCTCTCTTCGATGAGTTGCAGAATTTTGTACTTTGGCAATATAAATAGCGCTACAATGTAACTGGTTCACAAATCTTATTCATCTGTTGAAGACATGACCTGGATAGCTCTGCGGTAAAAGCAAGCATAACAAAACTGTTTTGCTGAGGGGGAAAAAAAAAAACCACATGAGCCAGCAAATATAAAAGAAAGCTGAAGAAGTAAATATGGTGTTGCTGCCAATTCAAAATTATGCAAGTCAATGTTATCTAAGTGGATATATTTTCTACTTTTGAGGCTCTCCTGCTTGACAGTGAATCCAAGCATCTTCTATCCACTCAGTAACTAGAAGCAGAATGGATTTTCTGGGTTCATTAATGAACTAATTTCAAAATAGCCCTAAATTACACCAATGTTTTTGCTTCTACAGATCGCACCTGCCTTTGTTTTTCTGGTGGCTCTGGGCGTAGTTCTTTTTTCTTTTTTATTTTTTAACTGGACAAACCCCCGGAGGAGCGTTCTTGTGAGAGCAGGTTTTCTGTAATCTCAATGCACCCAGATTCCAGGAAATATTCCCCTACTCTTCCCCCTTCCTTCCCATGAATCCTAGCTCTCCTCTAACTTCAAAAACCTTAATCTGAGACTTATGTTCCATGAAAGGATGAAACTGAAAGAAGGAAGTGAGAATTAGATGTTATTTTGTCCCTTTCCTTTCTAAAGTCGAGGGGACCATTTATTGGAAAGAGGTTTTACTATTTCTAATCTGTATATCGCTATTTCTATCAATGCTTTTAGGATCACACATACTCAATTCGGTGAGTCCTCCTGTAAAAGCTTTGCTTAGATCGCAGAACTATCCTTCAGTCTTGCATGGGCATCAGTCTGATTCTTTCTACCTGCTCCTCATTGTGAATGTTAGGAGAACAGTGAAGCATCGACCTGCAGCAAATAATTAGTATAATGTAAACCCACACACCTGTAATAGTAGCCAAAAGGAAGAAAAGTAAGAAGCTTTTAGGCTTTGCTGATTTCCTATAGGGCATTTTCACTGGATTCTTCAGAATAGCGTTCTGTCAGTCCTAGATTGAAAATTAAGATGTCGGACAAATAATTACTAAAAGGTCCCTGCTTTATTGCTCCTAGAGGAGTATTTATTGTTCACCTTCCATGTGTTTTTGTTATATTGTGTTTACACGACTACAGAACTTTCTTCACACGCTGCTACATTTGTTTGTCTTTCTCCAGATAGATGGTGTATTTAAAAGGCAGGGACCTTACACATCTTTGTCTCAGCTTCTAGAATAGTACCTGGTAGTAGTAGACACTTCATTTACATTTAAGTTTTCCCAGTAGAGGCGTGTGTGTATGCAGATGTTCATATACATGTTCAATAGCAACATTCAGATGAGTGACAATTTATTTTGAGCACATAAATGACACACATATATATTGATCATTTATACTCATTTTGTGCCCTCACACATATGAACATATAGCAAAAGCAACGTGGGTATCAATACCATGCGTGTATGAAAATCAAACTTTGATTTCCAGCTACCAGGAGAAGTTACTATCTATTTTCTCTGAGACACAGCATACTCTTGCTCAGTCTCTCAGTTGTGTCTGACTCTTTGCGACTCCATGGACTGCAGCACTCCAGGCTTCCCTGTCCTTCCCTGCCTCCCAGAGTTTTCTCAGATTTATGTCCATTGAGGCAATGATGCCACCCAACCATCTCATCCCCTCTTCTCCTCCTTCCCTCAATCTTTCCCAGCATCAGCACCTTTTCCAGTGAGTCAGCTCTTCACATCAGGTGGCTAAAAGCATTGGAGCTTCAGCTTCAGCGTCAGTCCTTCCAATGAATATTCAGGGTTGACTTCCTGTTGCATTGACTGGTTTGATGTCCTTGCTGTCCAGGGGACTCTCAGGGGTCTTTTCCAGGACCATAGGTATATAAATTTTCTTAAATCATCATATTTACTTTGCCCCTTATCTGCTCAGAAATTTTCAGTGAGTCCTCATTGCCTACATATTAAAATCTAGATACATTCACATTCTTCTTGACTTCACCTTTTCCACTTCATTCCCCATTATTTGTATTCTTCACTAATCAATGCCCTGAACCTTGTTTATCTACAACTCCACCTCTACATCTTTGCTCCTGCGGGATCACCACCCAGAATATTGTTTTCATCTTTGCATGTCCAAATGTACCTCTCCTGCATGGCTCAGGTGAAATGCCATCACCACCTTCTGGAAAATTTCTTGATCAACTAGTGCAAAGATAATTTCTCACCTCTCAACATTTATAGCTTCTGCATCTCCTCTCAACTCTGATAGCATGTAGATTTCTGGCTTACTGGGCTTCCCAGGTGGTGTTAATGGTAAAGAATCTGACTGCCAATGCAGGAGAGTTACGAGATGTGGGTTTGATCACGGGTTAGGAAGATCCCCTTGAGGAACAAACAGCATCCCACTCCAGGATCCTTGCCAGAAAAATCCCATGGACAGAGGAGTCCGGTGGGCTACAGTCCATGGGGTCACAAAGAATCGGACACAACTGAACACTCCACTCCTCCTCCTCCTTCTGGCTGATTGATCTTATTGTACCACTATTTATTGAATATTCACAATAACCAAGTACAAAGTGTCAAGTGTGTGCTTGTCTAATCAACTCACTCAGGGTTCTCTTTGGGAGAGAAATAGCAAATATTGAATCAATTCACTCTAAATGCTCAGTTGTTCAGTTGTGTCCAATTCTTTGCAACCCTGTGGACTATAGTCAGCCAGGTCCTTCTGTCCATGGGACTTTTCAGACATGAATACTGGAATGGGTTGCCATTTCTCTAAAAAGGATGTTTTTATTTCATAGGTTAATGTGATCAAAAGAAAACTGAGAAGAAAGTAAACCACATAACAAAACTATGTGCAATGCTACTATCAACCCAATTTACACAAAATGTATGTTTTCATTTACTATAATTTAGCTACTATATCTGTAAGTTTATAAAAATGTTTAGTTAATTATGAATAATATGCAGGCTCCGTGTGATTATAATTTAAGTTAGATAGTGGTGAAGTCTTTAGCCAGAAGTTACTGGGCTTGACTTATCTCTTCACTTCATCCATCACCCTGATTTCTTTTTATTGCCCACCTCAGATATGTACTTGTACACGTTGAGGGAATCTGTGTTCTTCCAGACATTTCTTTGTTTCAGTGACAATATTAAAATTTCCAAAACAGCCACTCTAATGTTCTTCATCCTTCTAACTTTTTAAACTTCAAGGGTTTCCATTGTGATAACTACTCACAATAATCATAAGCAGTTACTATAGGAGTAAGAATTGGAGAACTGGTAGATGTTCCATCTGAATCTCTCTACATTTTGGTCTCTCTGACACTCCCAGTCCTGGTCTTAACAACTGTCCCCATCCTAGCTTAATCTGTTGAAATAACCCAGCTCCTAGGCACCCAGGTTCCCGCTGTTGGCATGGCCTTTTCTTTAAGAAGAGTAAACTGCATTACCTATCTATGGAGTATACACAGCTCACCTCTAACTCAGGACCTATGTGTCCATGTGATGAATGCCCCTGAAAACTGCAGTGTTTCTTAGCCAAGGTTCAGAGCACAGCAGACGTTGACAGGGAAGTGACAGTGGTTTGAAATGACTGTAGACAAGCCTCACTAGGGAAGGCATGAGATAACCACGCTTAAGGACACCCATATGAAGCAGGTGGAGCTGTTAATGCCGGTCTTGATTTCTATGCCAGAGGAGAGCAAAGCTGCCCAAGAATGACTAGAGAGTAGAAAAAAATCAACTTTCAGTGGTTTTTAAAATGACTAAACTGAGGGAAGGCAAAAAAGGATGAGATGTAAAAACATATCTACTACAGTACCTCCTCTACATATGAATAGGTTCCAATGATACCCAACTAACATAATCGTCTTGATATTAACAGTACAGGACTGTAATAGGTTTATGGGCTTCCCAGGTGGCCCTAGTGGTAAAGAACCCACCTGCCAATACAGGAGACATAAGAGATGTGACTTTGATCCCTGAATCCAGAAGATACCCTGGAGGAGGACATGGCACCCCAATGCAATGTTCTTGCCTGGAGAATCCTGTGGACAGAGGAGCCTGGCAGGCTACAGTCCATAGAGTTGTACAGAGTCAGACAGGAATGAAGCAACTTAGCGCATATGCATGTAATAGGTTTATAATACTTTTCACATAAATAATACATTATAAAACAAACAAACACACACAAAAAAACCCTTTTAAATCTTACAGTACAGTACCTTGAAAAGTATAGTACTACAACAGCTAGAATACAAGGGCTGGGATCAAGTGAACAGGCAAGAAGAGTTACTGACTGGAGGAGGGAAGGAGGGTGGGAGATGGTAGAGCTGAAGGATCATCAGCAACAGGAGACGGAGGACAAGCTGCAATTTTACTCATGCCTGACGTTGTTGGCACAGGTTCTGGTTCCTTGCTGGAGCCAGAGGCACATTCATATCTTTGAAAGTTCACAACATGAAAGTTCATAAGTACGGGATTTACTATACAGCCAAGCCTCACGTGTGCCTGGCTAGCTCAGTTGGTAGAGTGTAAGACTCTTAATCTCAAAGCTGTGGGTTCAAGCCTCATGTTGGGCCTTGTAGCTCATAGTAAAGAATCTACCTGCAGTACAGGAGACCCGGGTTCGATTCCTGGGTCGGGAAGATTCCCTGGAGAAGGAAATGGCAACCCACTCCAGTAGTCTTGCCTGGAGAATCCCATGGACAGATGAGCCTGGCAGGCTACAGTCCATAGGGTCATAAGAATTGGGCACAACTTAATAACTAAACCACCACCAAACCTTTATTCCCCCAAAACACAGGAAGCTTTTTCACCCCGTTAGACTAATGAGGTGAACTTTTGGGAACAGCATTAGTCTGGTTTCCAAAAGCAAAATTGGTACTCTATAAACACGAAATAAATTGTTTCTTCCTCCTTATGTCTTTATTATGCATTCTCAAGATGGCATTTAATGTTACCCTTGTCTGGTTTTCTCAATTCTGGAAGGACCACTTTTCATTGACATCGACATACAACAGTGACTGTAGTTCAGGATCTGTAAAAGATGTGAGTCCCCTGTGTGACCCCCCAGAAGATGCACACACACACACACACACACACACACACACACACACAATATTGGATTACTTTCTGTGACAGTTGGAAGGAAGCTGTTGTGCCTCCAGTGGGATTAGAAGGGTAAAGTAATATATTCCTGGCAAAAAGCTAACAAAAGTCTTTTTCAGACATGGTTGTATTGTGTCTCCCACTATGTGGGTCCCCAAGCATACCCTAGTCCTGTCTTCAGTGGAGCGAGCATTTTAACTGTTGTATATTAACTAGTCTCACATCAAGGATGACTTTGTATATTATTCATTCAACTGTACTGCAAGAGACTTGAAGCCTGGTTCTGCCGTCTTCATGTCCCACCATCACTCACCCTATACAGTGTAAGAACTAAATGAATAGTCTTAGTTACATTTATAGCCATGGTCTAATTCCTTAAAATTATTCTTATTCAAGAGTTTCTTATACTGGATGGCTTTATTTTGAGCTGTTGCATATTCTCTTGTGTGCCAGCAGTACAAAAGATGCCACACTGACAGAGTGTTTCTTTAAACAAATCTTTCATTCACCCTTTTTGCGGTCACCTCATGGCAACTCATCATGTTGAATGGTTATTTTCAAGTCTCAAGTCTTCTTTCACCTTGGTCCAATCAGTAAAACTGTATTAACATGAAACTTGTTTGTGTGCCAGTGGTATAACCATACTGCATACCAGTATAGACCATATTCTAATTAATGATCTTTTATCAGTTATGTCTTGGAGGTGTCTTGATAGGAAGGAAGGAAAGCAAAAAGAGAGGTTGGGAGGAAAGAAGGGAGGGAAGATAAAAGAGAAAAAAGAAAGTGAGAAGAGGGAGAAAAAGAGGAGGAAATGGGAGGAAGGAAAGAAAGAGTGAGAAGGAAACACTTTGTGATCTAATAGTTCCATTATGTTTTATAACTAAATCTTGTTTTATACAGAAAGGTATACCTGAAGAAATAAAGAGAAACTAAAAAATCCTCAAAACTTGGTCAATTAATTCTGCAGACTGTTTGACTAATTTTACATCAAAGACCTTTACCTGTTAGAGTAAGCAGTTTTGTTGCTGGTATTCAATCTACTGGGGCATGACCAGATCATTGCAAAAGCTTTCTCTGAATTTTGGTGTTGGTGTCAACTTGGAAGTTAATAGTTAACGAGATTATGCCGCTATTGATATGAATTAACTTGTATCTTGTAGGACCTGAAGAAGGCCCATCCTTGGAAGGAAGCAGTCACTTTCATCCTAGAGTATTTATAACTGTTTTTAGTATTGGGTGCATGTTTGGCATCACCAACTCAATTCATTTGAATTTAAACAAACTCCAGGAGATGGTGAAGGACAGGGAATCCTGGCATGCTGAAGTCCATGGGGTTACAAAGAATTGGACACAACTTTCCAACCAAACAGCAAAATATTGGATATTGAAAGGGCTGTCTTTGGTATCCCCCAGGACTTCTCAGGGTAGCAACACTACCAAATATTTTCAAGTACAACACGGATTGTAAAGGATGCTTGTAGGTCCTATCTCTCCATTGTATTCTCACATTCTAAATAACAAGTGCACATAAGTTTCCCTAATCAGTTTCTAAGAACTCCATTTTCCCTCTTTCTTAAGATTATTGACTTTGTACTCAACCTTTGCTGTATCAGTGAAAAGACACTTACCATAGTTTTCAGACTGGTTAGGGATGAAAGTTAAACATTCCTGTCTCTTAATGTTTCAGCAAACATGAAAGGGTCAGGAATTGAGTTAGTCATCGAGTATTTATCAGCCATCCACCATGTTAATAGCTCTAAGCACATGATTTAAAAGATTTCCAAACTCTTCTCTTCACTTAACGCTCAGGTCAAGAGCTACCTCTTCCAGGAAGCCTTCTTGACTTATTGGTTGCTTTCCATGTTCTTTTTCACCATCATGAAATCCCATAGCCATATTTGTTTCTGCCATATATGTTGGTCCTTGACTTTCATCTGTCATATGTTGTTCCCTCAGTCCTTTTTTTAATGTCTAAGGTTTCCTCTGCTGTGAGAGTATAAAGTCCCTGAGGGATGCTGACTATAAAACTATTGAAATGACTTATCTCATAAAGAAATCTGAGCTTAGTCATCCAACTGAGAGCTCTCACCTTCCAGGCAGCCACTGTGCTATGGTATTCTCACATTGCAAGGAAATTGCCACCACTCAGAAATATCTGGGAACCTGCCCCAAGAATCTATGAGCAAACAGATCGTTTGGAATATTCCCTCAGATGACAAATCTTTGACTTTTGAAGGTGGATTTGGGTTTTGGAAACAGCCAGGAGTCATTTGGAGTCTGGAATTATGAATCGTCCAGTGATTAAGAAGGCGTCACAGTTTCTAGTGAGAAATAAAGTAAGACTCTAAAAGATGGACACTGATTTTTTGCATGTATTATTTATAAACCAGCTGTGATGGCAATGCCAGCGGTGCAGTGACACATGTTTTAAAGAATGACACTTCGTTATTTTAAGTGTGTTTCTTCCAAAGGTGACTCATTTGAAGGAGATTGTTCTAACTTTCAGCCGAATTTCTGATCATTTGGTTAAAAAAAAAGAAAATAGTTTTATTGGTCTTCATGTATATGAAGACCTAGTTCTTCTGTGTATGTTTCTAGCCCAGTGCTGAGTAGTAGGTTGTAAATAGAAACTACTACAAACTTTGGAACCAAATTGCCTGTGCTTGAGGCATGCCTTTGCTGCTTCCCAGCTGAGTGATCTTGGACAGGTAGCCTAACTTCTGTGTGTCTCAGTTTCTTTGCCTCTAAAATGACATGGCTCAGTTGTTCCTTTATTTAGATTTCATATATAAGCCATATCATTTATTTGTCTTTCTCTGACTGACTTACTTCATTAGGATGACAATCTCAGGTCCATTCATGTCACTGCAAATGGCATTGGCTCATTCTTTTTTATGGCTGAGTAATATTCCATTGTAAGGCTTCCCAGATGGGTCAGTGGTAAAGAATCCACCTGCCAAGCAAGAGATGTGGGTTTCCATATGTGGTTCAGGAAGATTCCTTGGAGGAGGAAATGGTAACCCACTCCAATATTCTTGCCTGGGAAATCCCATGGACAGAAGAATCTGGAGGACTATAGTCCACAGAGTCACAAAAGTGTCAGATATGACTTGTGGATTAAACAACAGCAACAACAATATTCCATTGTATGTGTCTACCACACCTTTATCCATTCCTCTGCTGATGGTCATTTAGTTTGCTTCCAGGTCCTGGCTATTCTTAATAGTGCTGCAATTAATAAGAAACTACGTTATAGCACAGGAACTCTACTCCATACTCTGTAATGACCTTTTTGGCAATAGAATCTAAAAAAGAGTGGATATATGTGTATGTATAACAGATTCACTTTGCTGTGGGGCAGAAACTAACACAACATCATACATCAACTATACTCCAATAAAAATTAAAATAAAATAAAATCATATGGGATTCTGTTAAAATTAAGTGAGTTAGTGAAGTGCTTAGAAGTGAGCCTGGAACATAGTATTCACTATTAAATATACACGTTATTCAATTATGAACAGAATTTACTAATTAGGATTAATTACAGTTCTTTTGAAATTATAGTCATCATCACTTTAACTCAAAATGGAAATCACATTTTTAAAAGTCACTTTTCTACAAATGTGACCTTTTTCAACTTAAATACTGGAGGACATTTAAATAATGCTCTCTCCACGGGGTCATTACTTACTACCTGTGCATCTGGGTGTGCCCTAACATTCTAAAGCAGGGGGACTAGCAACTTGATGATATCATGGGTCAGAAGATGTTCACATCACACTGGGTGACATCTGATCTCCGCATAAAGCAGCACACTATACAAAGCAGGAGGTAGAAGGGAATTTGGCCAAGAGGCAAGAGAAAATATCTGGGTACTTCCCTGGGCCTCAGTGGTAAAGAATCCACCTGCCAACGCAGGGAACATGGGTTCAATCCCTGGATCAAGAGGATTCCACAGGCATGGACCAACTAAGCCCCTGCACCCCAGCTACTGGACCTGCACTCTAGAGCCCGCAAGGCACAACTACTGAGGCTTGAGCACCGAGAGCCTGTGCTCCACAGCAAGAGAAGCCACCAGAGTGAGAAACCCATGCACCGTGAGGAAGAGGAGCCCTGGCTCACCACAACTAGAGAAAAGCCTGGGCAAGCAGGGAGGGCCCAGCACAGCCAAACTAATGAAAAATTCTGGGTTCTGGACCAAGGCACCGTAGATATCAAATGGCTTTGAAATATCCAGCAGGCTCCTTAGTGTTCCTTCCAACATTGGACCCTTTAAGACCACAGCTCCTAGTTACTCTGCTAGGTAGAAGTGCAAGGCATCTACCCATCTGTCTCTTGGCTTATCCAAGAATCACAAATGAATCAGAGGCCATAGATCTCAGATCTCCAGAGCAGGGGTAAATGTCCCTTTCCTCATGGATCATGAAACACCCAAGGACAAGCAGGTCCCCTGTCTCTTTTTCATGGCTTCGGATATCTGACCATGTGAGCAGGAAGACTCTCTGAGTCTCCAGAGATGGGGCAGCTGCCCTCACTTCCCGCCATCTGGAAGTGGGTGGCCTGAAGCTGACGACCTGTTAGTGCTGCAAACATGTATTGTGTTGAGTCCATCATCCTGTTTAACTTGGCATCACCTACAACCACTCCAACATTTTGTGAATGAGATGACTGCCAAAGCGGTATGTTTCGGATTCAGTTACACTTAACCCATTATCTCTAAGTGCTTTCATGGTGCTTGTCCTGATGATGAATGCTGCCATCAACTTTTTTTTTTTTCTTTTAATAAGACTGTCTAAGTTTTCTCTTTCTGTCGGGGAGATTGAAAGCCATGAGACTCTTTCCAAAAAACTTTTCAGGATCTGCAGTGGCATTTCAGTGGGAAATTGGCAAGGGTTTATGTGTGAATGAAGACAAAGAGAGCCAGTGAGCAGTCAAAGCTCTGCAGTTGAGCGTCTGCTTGTCCACATGTCAGAGAAGAAATGTGCAAATCTTCCTTCAACTCCTAAAAGAGTATGTCTGCCTGAAACTCCTGAGGTCTGATGCATTTTAGGAATTTAAACAGAGGAGGGAGACCAAAAAAAAAAAAAAAAAAAAACAAAAAAAAAACCCCACCTAAAGCATTAATGCAAGCTTGCCTGGAAATATCATTCCTTTAACAACTGTGTGTAGTCACACCCTTCCTCCACTGCCTCCAACAGAACATGGAAGATATGACATAGGTTATGTCTACACAGTGCCAAGCATCTGGGTTAAATTCAACCTTGGTGTTTTGATCTCATACGGATATGGGGTTATTTTTTTAACACCATCTGCAAGACTGACATAATCTATGTCAGTTAGGATAGTACAATCGCCAGCCGGTGGAGACTTTTACCAGATCATAAAATTTTCACCAGCCTTTCTCTCAGTGGCTACTGCTATATCATTTTAAAAATAAAATTCAGTTAATCACTTCCTTGTATAGGAAGCTGCCAATGGCTCTTGTTGAGATGGCCATTCTAGAAGCGAGATTATCTTGACCAGAAGAATCACTTTATACAATGTTTGAATGGCCAAACAATAGTTTTTGGAATGATTAGCCACATTTTCAGTTATTGACTCTGCTCTGGAGTTCTTAATAAGTCTCCCCACCCTCCATCAAATAGTAAGACATTAAAATAGGTAGTAATATAAAGTAGAAAGAATATAGACTGTTACATTTAAAATGGATAAACAACAAGGTCATAACGATATAGCACAGGGAACTATCTTCATTACCCTGTGATAAACCATAATGGAAAAGACTATAAAAAAAGAATATATATGTATGTATAACTGAGTCATTTTGCTGTACAGTAGAGATTGGCAAAACCTTCTAAATCAACTACTTCAATTTAAGAAGTAGAAAGAATATGGATTTAGATTAAGATAAACTGATATATGAATGATATCTCTGCCCTGTGACATCCTGAAAAGTTATTTAATCCTCTGAGCCATAGTTTCCTATCTGCAAAGTGGTTATCATAATATTACATAACAAGTTAGTCATTGCATGACTATAAGATTAAATGGCAGGTGTTCAAAAACATAGTAGCCATTATTCTTTTATTCTTATTCTTACTAAAAATGATAATATTAAAAGCAAGCAGAAAAATGTAACTATTCTTAAAATCCTTATTTGCTATAAGAGGTGGGCTTAAAAGATGTGAATGAGATTTGGAAGAAAGAACACTAGACTGGTGTGAATTTTCAGTCCATTGATCTTCTAGAACTTGTTTTGGTGACCGTGGACAGGTCAGCTTCCTTGTTTGAGTTTCATATTGTGTGCTCAGTCGCTCACTCATGTCCAGCTCTTTGCAACCCCAAGGGCTGCAGCCTATCGAGCTCCTCTATCTGGGATTTTTCAGGCAAATCCTGGAGTGGATTGCCATTTCCTTCTCCAGTCATCTTCCCAATGCAGGAATCAAACCCTCGTCCTCTGTGTCTCCTGCATTGCAGGCAGATTCTTTACCACTGAGTCACTGGGGAAGCCCCTATTATTATTATACTGAGGAGCTTCATATTATTTATCCTCAATCATGAACAAGTTAGATCTACTCTCTAATATCTTCTTAAACTCTATTACCTAAGCTTCAAAGGTTTCAATACAGCTAGAGCTAAAATGTACATGTGAATATAGTTTTTCTTGTACCCTTTTTTTTGGATTTAATTGTGCTTAATCAGTATTAGTTACTGAAACGAGTAGAAGTAAAGGGCCATCGTGTTGAAACTTTGATATTAGTCATCATTACTACTATATTTGGTATTGTTGGGATACTTTCATTTGGATTAGTGGCTTTATTTTTAAATTCTTCTGTATGACTTCCTGACTTCCCACTGGCTTTTACGATCTGATTTTTATTCCCTAGCTTCACTGATATCCTGTGTGGAAAAGTCAACACTTCCACTCTTCTCTACAGCTTACTTGGCCCCTTGAAGAGATTGGGACATGAGGTAGCAACTTCTAAAGTTTATGCACATTTGAGAGTTTCATGGAGTTTCATTCTTTTTCTCCACTTAAGTGGGTTTTTCTAATGTTTTGTCTCATATATGTTCACAGAGGGCAGAAATGATTAGCTTTCATCATTTTTTCAACAAGGGAGGATACACCCAATGGGAATCTGTTCTGTTATTGAAGGCAGAAGATTTACTACATCTGAATGGCAGAACTGTGTGTCGATTGTGTATATTTCCTATCAACTGCTTCCATGACTTCAGTCACCAAGTACTTGATTCTTGTGTTTTGGTGCCTGCATCACTACACTGGGATTTCTCCTGCCCCCTGTGAATTAGGGGTGTTTTTCATGTTATGTTTGGAAATGTCCAAACATGTTTTCTCTGACTGATATTACAATAATTCCCAGAAGAAAGGCAACATTTGGCGTTTTGTTTTAACACTTAACTGGTTTTGATCCATCATGAAGAAATCATATTTCTTCTTTACCTTCACCAGCTTTTAAACACATATAAGACACCATAGTGAGTTAAACAATATGAAATATGCCATAGAAATCTGGCTAATTTTAGAGTCATTATTTTCTGAAGAATAGGTCTTATGTTTATAAAGTGATTCATATGGATTAAGTAGAGAACTCATGTTTGTAAAACCAAAGAATAAGTAACATTAAAATATAAATACATGTAAAATTTAATATAAAGGTGAGAGGACTATCTCCAAGAGTATCAAAAATAATTCTTAAATATCCATATGTCAAGAATACCAGTCTACAATATCAAGTCCTAAATAAGACATTGTAAAAAGTAATTATTGAAAAATTAAAGGAATATAAAAGCCACATACAGAATTTAGAAGAATTCCCTACAAGAAGGCAATCTGTTACTCTAGATGGAGAAAATAATGCAAAGAAGCATCCTTCTCAATAGACTAGAATTGAAGGCATTTGGCTCATTGAAGACTAACAAATTTCTAGAGTCAGCAAAATGTGTTTGTCCTGCATTTCACTTCCAAATATTACTATCACATGTTTTGCAGTCATCGAAAGTTTCCAAGATATTAGTGTAATGTCTACATTAGTAGACTTATGTTATAGACTTATGTCTTATGTAGACATAAGTCTTAAGTGTGTCTTAAGTAGACTTATGTCTACATTAGTCAGAGGAGTAGATCTAGAATATGTGTCATCACTGCTCTGTACATTTTAAAAATTATTTATTATTTATTTTTGTCTGTGCTGGGTCTTTGTTGCTGTGCATGGGCTTTTTCTAGTTTCAGCAAGTGGGAGCTACCCTTCCTTGTGGTGTGCAGGCTTCTCATTGTGGTGGCTTCTCCTATTGCAGGGCACAGTAACTCTAGGTATGTGAGCTCCCTTTTCCAGGGCATCTTCCCAGTGGGATGACCTTAACCATCTGGCTACATCTGAATTCAAAGAAGGCTGCAGGATACAGTCCAGCTCTGTGGCAGGAAGAAGGATAAGACTCATTTTCATTCTGTACCTACTAGCATTTCCCTACCACGTCCTTCTCCCCTTGCTTCTCTTTCATAGCACAGTTATTTCTCTCCATCTTTCTTCACTTTTATTTTTTTTTCTAGCTCAGATCTAATTTAATTGGGAGGACAGAAACTGAAAAGAAATTCATCCCAGAAAATACTAAAAAGCCTATCTTGAGGTGGTTGCCTGGCTGAAATGAATTTTTTTTGGTCTTCAATTAAATGGGATTAAAATAACAGACATTGGAATCAAATTGTATCCACAAAACTGATGTGAGAAGAAGTTTATATGATTCTAATAATAATAAATACTAAATCTTAATCATTGATGATTGATCACTCAGTAGAGGTAACAAGTAGGACTATTGAGACAACTTCTATCTATATCCTAGAGAAATCTAGGAATTATCCAATATTTTTTTATGTTTTATATTTAAGCCTTTAAATAGATTCAAATTCTACTTTACAATGACGTAATATTTTTTATATTTGATGTATTTGTTAAGGGATCATCACCACCTCTCATGCTATTTAAGGACCTTGGTGCATGCGTGTATGTGTGCTAAGTCACTTTAGTCATACCCTGCTCTGTGTGACCCTATGAACTGTAACCTACCAGGCTCCTCTATTCATGGGACGCTCCAGGCAAGAATACTGGAGTTTATTGCCATTTCCTCCTTCAAGAGATCTTCCCCGACCTAGGGATCAAACCTGTGTCTCTATGTCTCCTGCATAGGCAAACAGATTCTTTACCATTGGCGACACCTAGGAAGTCCAAGGACCTTGGTGATGACACATCAAAAATCAGGTCCAGAGAAAAGCATGTAGAAGCTGCACAGTTCAGTTCAGTTCAGTCGCTCAGTCTTGTCCAACTCTTTGCAACCCCATGGACTATAGCACGCCAGGCTTCCCTGTCCATCACTAACTCTTGGAGCCTACTCAAACTCATGTTCACTGAATCAGTGATGCCACCCAACCATCCCATCCTCTGTCATCCCCTTCTCCTCCTGTCTTCAATCTTTCCCAGCATCAGGGTCTTTTCCAGTGAGTCAGTTGTTCACATCAGATGGCCAAAGAATTAGGAGTTTCAGTTTCAGCATCAGTCCTTCCAGTGAATATTCAGGACTGATTTCCTTTAGTATTGACTGGTTTGATCTTCTTGCAGTCCAAGAGACTCTGAAGAGTCTTCTCCAACACCACAGCTCAAAAGCATCAATTCCTTGTTGCTCAGCCTTCTTTATGGTCCAATTCTCACATCCATACATGACTACTGAAGCTGCACAGTATGTACTAAATGCTCAATAAACCTTGGCCATTATTATTATTTTGTAATCAGGCAATTTTTTCTACCCTCTTACTTTCCTTCTTTATAAATGTGTGCCAAATATAGTTGAAATTAATAGAGCAGGGGGAAACAGGCTTTAAACCGAGAAGTAAGAACTTGCTTCACTCATGAAATGGAAGAGAACACCTCATTCACATGTCTGGCAGGGATCTTTGAAATCAAATGAGGTTTTGCTTGGGAAAAAAAATGCTGCAACCCCAAACTTGGTGACTCTTTGACTTTTATAAATTAAATACAACTAAACCAAGAGGTCCTTAAGATGAATATGTTTCTAATTTTTTTAAATGCAAATTTGAATCCATGTTTCCTAAGTAAAAAGGATTCTGTTTTAAAAACTGTATTTAGCTACTGCCAGGAGAGTGTACCCAAATTACATATCTAGTAGGTATTTTTGGAGATAAGATGTATTGAGCCTGAGGAAGGTGGAAGAAAGGGGGCTAACCCAGTGTGTCCCTCTTGCAGTTCAAATGCAATCACAGATATGAACATTCTTGCATAGGGTTGATGCAGAGAAACTCCCAGGGGAGCTGAAATCCTGTGGTCCTGAGTAAGTGCTGTTCTCTCTGGTTAGAGAGTTGGGAAGATGCAGTGCAGGCATGAAGCAGTCAGTCAGAAAGGCTGAAAGAAAGGGGAAGAAGCCCCCACAAAGGCATCTCATTGATGGCTTATTGGTCATCTTTCAGAAACACTCACACAAGCCCTGAAGGCCTCATAAGTCATTACTTATTTCCAACTGTTCTGTATAGGGTAAATTATAAGCAATAGAGGTATTTATGGAGTTAAGGGCTTGCGATCCCTCTGAAGAAATTGGTTGTGAATATAATGGGCTGTAAGCTCATCCTGAAGCTTTAAATGAACCCATACTTCCTGTATTTATAGCAAACTTGAACATAGTGGGGAATAAGAAGCCGTTGAAAAACAAATCTTGTCATTTATCACAGGTTAATTGATTTGGAGAAATATTTTCCTCTTCCATTCTAGCAGCTGCTTCTTTATTTTTTTAAAAAATGTTTTATTTTAATATTTATTTATTTGTCTGCAAATCAGGTCTTAGCTGTACCATGCAGGGTCTTTGGTTGCAATGTGTGGGATCCCCTTGCACTGTGAGCATGGAGTCTCGCCTTTCTTTAACTACTTCACCTCCTATCACAGAGCATTGCCCATTGAGCTACTCCTTAGCTCTGCAGCTGGAATGATATTTGGTTTCTTAAAATGGTGAGATTGGAAATGTGCAGATGAAACTGCAAAGACACCAAGAGGCTGATTTGACATTGCCCAATTCACTCTTTATTAGTAGATTATTACAATCAGAACTGGTCTACTCAGTGGAGAGAAGCTCTGTTATTGCAAGGTTTACCATACACATACTGGAGAGAATGCAATACGTGGTAAGTTAATTAAAATTGTATTAAATAAACTGATGGTCCTATTTTACAATTCTAATTCTCAGACTCCTGGCTCAATAGTTGACACAATAATCAGGTTTATGTCAATAGCAATTTCTCATGAAAACCTAGATTTCCGGTAACTCTATACAAATTTATGATGTGACCGTAGTACTTTTCTTCGGGTATTGATAAATGACTTTATTTTCATAGATTCTACTTTGTGTCAAATGATGCACTTCCCTTAGAAGGACTTCAGGATTACCAAAATTTAGGTCCCCATTTCTGCTCTTGAAAATGACTTACTCATGACCAGTGGACACAAAGTCAAAATAGAAAGCATATGACTTCTTGCTTATGAGATGGTCTCATTGCCTCATTGAAATAGCCATGATGTTAAGATTATGGCTCAGCTGTGAAAGGAGCTCATGCATGTGAAAGGAGACAGTAAGAATGGAAATGGCTTGAAAGATGGTACCAAGGTCAGGAAGAGAAATGAATTGGTAGTGAAAGGAAGTTTGCAAGGGCTTATGTCCATCTAAATGTCCACTGAAGTTGTTTTCTTCCAACTCAGTGAGACTTTTCAGATAATCATGATGTCCCATGACAAAGCCTTATCTCTTACTGTCACTCCATACTCACCTCCTTGCATTCAACCTAAACCAGTATTTGCATGGTCATTTTGTAGTTACTCCAGTACGCTAGGCTGGTGTGCCTTTGACCTTGACATTCCCTTTCCTGAAAACCCTGTCCTTGCTGCTCACTCCACTCAGATCTCTATTCTAATGCCTCACCTTGAAAGTTCCTGCTTCTCCTCTCTGACTAAAATAACTGCCTCCCCCTCCCTACCACTCTCCTTTTCTTTATTCTTTTTTAAGTTGGAGGATAATTGTGTTACAATGATGTATTGGTTTCTGCCATACAACAATGTGAATCAGCCATTTTATAGATATATAAATATATATATAGAGGGAGAGAGATAGATATATATCCCCTCCTTTTTGAGCCTTCTTCCCACCCCTCCTTTATTCTTCTTGAAGCTATTTCTCTTTACCTGACCAAAATTTATTTTTATTGGCTTATTATTCTGAGGTTCATCTCCTCCACTAGAATCTAAACTCCACGGAGAGAGAGTTTTTCTTATTCCTTATGATCCAGCAAATGTCTTAGTATAGAAGAGATGCTCAGTAAGTAGGTGTTAAGTGAATGAATAAATCAATGCGTGAATGCCATTTTGGAGCCAGAAAGTTCAACTCCTAGATTGCCTGAAATCTGTTCTTGTTTCCTGGCCCTTAAAGTGGGGACAAGAGTTTTTCTGCTTCCAAAATGCTATGAGAAGCAAGTAGAATTATGTACCTAGAAGGACTTATACACCATAAAGCACTACATAAAAGTTAGTGAATGTCACTGCTCAGGCACTACAGTATGATGCAAAATTAGCCGACCTGGAGTTCAAGGTCAGCCTGCTAATGGAGGCTTTGCCATTTAGCATGGCATGTACCTTTGAACAAGCATCTAATCCTCTGCACCTCATTTTCTTTCTCTGCTGTGTGAGAGTAAAGTGAGATAATGTATATGCATGCACTTGATGATCTGTAAAGCGATACAGGAATATATCACAACATCACTTGTCTGTACAGAGTAGAACCACTCCCTGCACTGCCTTTATCCCTGGTCTCCTGTGTTCATAAATATACCTGAAAAAGATATAGAGATGAATGGGAAAGGTAAGCAACTTATTCTGTTGCTAGGTTGATGCTTTCCCAAAAGTGGAAAGAGGATTTTTTAAATGGATGAAGGTATAATTTTTAAATGAATCAGTCAAGTTGTCAGATAAATTTATATGCTACTGATGTCACCACAATGCCAAAGCTTAATTATTTCCTGATGACACTTTGTCTCTAAATTTGTTTTAGGTTAAATTTTAAGGTTAACCAATTCCCTAGAATTCTTCAGCTGCAAGGAGCCTGTGAAGATCCTTGACCACTTTGGTTCAAGTTAAGCCATGCATGAATGGAACCTTCTTCAGATTATTTGCTCGTGCTCAAAGCACTGCATTAATCAGAGAAGGAGGCTTCAGTCTTGGGCTTGTTCTCAGCCGCTCTGCCTCATTGTGTTGCCTTTGATGAAAAGCTTAAAAGGCAGAGAACAGGAAATCCACTCTGATTTCATTGTTTGCTTTGAACAGTTCTTTCTTCTTAGGAACAATGCCGGTTTGCCTAAAATGGCTAATAATCACTACTACTTATTGAACATTAATTCTGTGCCAGGCACTGCATAAAGTAGTTTCTATACATCTTTACATTTCATTCTCACACCAGTGCTCTGAAGGAGATTTTACCATCCCCATTCTTCAGCAGAGGAAACTGCGACTGAGAGATGCAGAGAAGTAAATAAAGTTCTTCTGTGGTCACCTAGTGAGAGGAGCAAAGCTGGAGGAAACTGCATCCATCTGGCTCCCAGGTTTATACTCCTGATCACTGGAAGGAGTGTGGGAAATAATAAAGAAATTGTTTCACATTTCCTAGAACAATCTTTGAGAACTTTCAAATTATAGACTACCAACTCCATCCATTGACATTGAGAAACCAACACTTCCATTTCTCATTTGATGTTTTTGGGTATCATTACTTATTTTGTTCCCTGAAATTTG
The DNA here is from genome assembly GCA_007570785.1 of Antilocapra americana. Taxonomy (NCBI): domain Eukaryota; kingdom Metazoa; phylum Chordata; class Mammalia; order Artiodactyla; family Antilocapridae; genus Antilocapra; species Antilocapra americana. Next base: position 26,599,495 of record ML661885.1, read on the forward strand.
ATTACTTGGTTTTGTACAATGAAAATCTGTCACCTTAGAATAACGGATTCAGAGAGATCATTTTGAAGTATGGAAATAGTGTCTCACATCAGCGGGATTTCAAGCAATGTATGTCATGGCCAGTTAACTAGAGTTATGTGTATTTGATGTTAGCACTGTGGTTCCAAGCTGGGCTTTGGAAGCAAGCTTAAACCAGCCCCCAAGCCCCTGGTTGTACAGTTGCAGAACCTCTTTGCTGCATAGTGTTTTTATCATTTAAATAAGTGTGATAACTCCTATCTCAGAGGCTTATTTTGAGAGTTAAGCAAGATAGCGCATCTTAGATGTAAAGATTAGCTGAAATCAAGCATGTATAACATATAATACAGAGCCCAGGAAATAGCCCTCTTTGGATAAATGTCAATATCAATTTTTTTATAAATTATAAATTTTCATAATTCATCAATTTTTAATAAAAGAGAAAATTTTTGAAGATAAATTTTCATGTTTAGTATAAATAAGTATATATACAAGTTTTTTATAACCTATGTATTTCCAAAAAGGATTTGAGATTTGTATTCATATTTTCCCAGTGTCTGGCCTCTAGGCAAATCAGTGCCTTAGAATATTTGGGAAGACAAATTAATCTCTCCAGCCTGAACTCAACCTACAGTTCCTTCCAGCATCTTTCATTATTGTCTAAACCAAAAACCAAAATCATGCTCCAGATTAACAAATCACCCTCAGTCTCTCAAATATATTGGCATTTTTCAGCTTTGCTTTCCTGTTCAAATACTCTGCCCTCACCTATTTATTCTTCAAATTAAGTAGCCACACCACAATTTCCTCTCTTCTCTCTTTCTCTGGACTCAGCCAATACTAATGAACTATCTACTCAATTGGAATTTATCATTTTTCACCTGATTTTTATTGATTGGATTATCATGTACTTTAATGTGTCTTCCCTGCCAACTAGACAGTAAAAAAAAAAGGGTCCTACAACAGTACCATTTCCATTGTAGAATATTAGTTTTATAAATATTTATTCATTATTAAATCTTCATATGAAATAGTCAACAAGTAGTAGATAAGGAATGGATTCTCTTTTTCATGGTGGACTGTGCCAAAATCCAGATATATGGATCATGTTTGCAGCCCAGCATCCCATGTTTCGAGAAGTCAAATTTTAGTCAGCTAGATTTTTTGTCCAACAATGCTATATAAATAATTTTATCTTTATTTGTTTAGTTAGTTAACTTGATTGCCAAATTGGTCAATTCTTTCAGCTATTACATAGAATACTAACAAGATCAAATGTCACCGTGTCCCCATTTTGTTGATATTTATTTAATCTCATAAATTTACAGGAAAATATAAAAAAGCTGTTAGTAGACAATAGTTTGGTAACAAAAGCAAAAATGGATGCTTGCTCTGTTCAACTAGCATATCACTTTGTCCCAGACAATGTTTTTGACAAAGAAATAAAACAAGTTTTAAAATCTTGATAAACCTGTTTTTACACACCCACAGCTGATTCATGAAAATCCTTAAACCAATAGCCATTTTATCAAGCTTTGGGCGTCTAAGAATTATTTCAATTATGTTGAGGTTTTCAAAAGTGATTGTTCAGTTTTAATATTCTTTGTTGATTTGGTACATTTTGGTCATGATGTTTTCAGATAACTTCATAGGATAATTAAAAAATAGATTCCATGTTTGCACATAAATCTGCCCTTATTCTCCTCTCTAAAAAGAGAAGTGTGGTATTTAGTGATTAAAGATTAAATATTTTGATGTGTTCCAGTCAAGCATTTCTATGGCATGAGAAGTATTGACAAACTCTCAGTCAATTAAAAATGGTTGAGTCTAGAAAAAACTTAAGGAAACTGTGGGGAAGCCAGCACATTTTGGTCATTATAAAAATTGTTTACATAGCTCCAACCTTCTACAAAGACACAAGAACTTTTTCAAGAACTCCTTATCCAACTATTACCTGGATACAAAGCTTTGAACAGCCACGCATGGAAATGAAGAAGTTTTGGAAACCAAGGTGGGTATTCCTGATACATTCCCACACTGAAAAGTCTTCTTCAATAGCATTCTTTGCATTTGTGATATTACTTATTGTATTATCAGTTATTTATTCCAGGCTGCAAGCTCTATGAAGAAATAGTTGTGTTTATTTTGCTCTCTATTCTACCCGTTGCATGTCCAAGGTAGTTGGCGTGTGATATGTCCTAAATAAATATTTTGTGGAAGGAAAGGCGCAAACAGGGTGAGAAGGAAAAATCGGGATGTATAGGGTTAGCAGAGTCTGTTTTAAGCAAAGATGGTGAAGTTTGGTTCTGCGGTCAGCCTCTACTGTCCCTATGTTTGTTTCATGTCAGATTTCTTTATCCCACCTCTCAACCCTGCCCTCCCATCCCCCTTGGCACTGCAACAAATGGGTCTTGCTCTGTCTCACAAAGTAGGTAATTTTATTTACTAGGGCTACACAGTATTATACCACTCCTGCAGCCTTAATTCTTAATCCTTAACCCCAAAGTGTCAATCATTAACAATGGTGGAGAGCAGAGGAGGGGAGAGTAGAAGTTTCCCAGCACCAGATACAATCAGCTCTTCTTGCTGTAAGCCCAGCGATCCCATGTAGGTCAAACCTCTACATTCATCCATTCAATCCATGAATCATTCATTTAACCAATATTTATTTTGTTGTTGTTGTTGCTATTCAGTCACTAAATTGTGCCCAGCTCTTTGCAACTCCATGGACTGTAGCATACCAGGCTCCTCTGCCCTTGACTATCTCCCAGAGTTTACTCAAATTCATGTCCATTGAGTTGGTGAAGCTATCTAACATCTCATCCTCAGCCTCCCCCTTCTCCTTTTGCCTTCAATCTTTCCCAGCATCACAGGCTTTTCCAGTGAGTCAGCTCTTTACATCAGGTGGCCAAAGTTATTTGTTGAGCGTTTGTTGAAGGCTAGGATTGGTGCTGGTCAAGGACATCATAATCTGCAAAGCAAATAACAAACTTAGAAGAACATGACCAAATTTCTCTCTGGGGTCCTCCTTTGTCATCTTGATCCAGCTTTCAAGAGGCGGGAGTGTAAGAGAGATCAATATTTAGCCAGTCATTGAAAAGTTGCGAGTAAATCTTACGCTGCTTTCCATCTTCAAGGAAATAAGCATCACTTCAGTCAAGAGAGCCAGTTTTCCAGGCAACTTTTGGGAATCTGACGCTGCTTCAGTGAGTCACCCAGGAAACCTGTGCTGAGCCTGGTCTGTGGGGCACCCACTGTACTAGGCCCCAGGACATGCAGATGAAAGAGAGGTCCCTCCCTGAAGAAGGTCACAGTCTAGGGACAGACAAGAACAGACAAATTAACACTTATAATAAATACAGTGAGATAAGTACAGGGTACGCGTCAGCAGAGGGTACTATGGCAACCTGAAGGAGGGGCCCACAACCAAGCCTGCAGCAGTGGGTAAGCTTCCCCAGGGAAGACGACACGAGGAGGGAAGGAGCAAGCCAGGTGAGAGGGTGCGGAAGGGAAGGGCTTTTTCAACAAAGAAAGCAGCAAATGCAAAGGCTCGGAGGTGAGAGAGAGCAAAACACTTGTGGGAATCTCCACTTCATTCACTGAAGTGGGGACTTCCGCTGGGAAGAAGGAAAACAGCCCAGATGAGGCAGCCTAACAGGGAGGGATTATGGAGGCCCTATCTGGGGAGTCAGTCAAGGTATTAGAAAGCATATGCCTTGATGGAATAGCCTTTTAGAAAGTTGTTTCTGATAAAGTGAATTAGACAGAGGGATACGGGAGGGGAGTGTATAAAGAAGTATTTTTATATGTATGCTTTTATGTTTTACACTCATTGTTACTCTTAAAAAAGATTTTAGACTCTTAAGCAGATATTCAGCACCGTGACATAAATTATTATGTAGCGTTAGAAACAAGGCAAACGGGAACTTCCCTGGTGGTCCAGTGGTTAAAACTTGGCCTTCCAATGCAGGGGTTGTGGGTTTGATCCCTGGTTGGGCAGCTAAGATCCCACATACCTCTTGACCAACCCCCTCCAAAAAAACCCCTAAAACAGAAGCAATATTATGGCAAATTCAATAAAGTCTTCAAAAATAGAAATAAGGCAAAGTGAAAATAAAGGCAGGGACATGAAATGAGATAGAAAAAAAAAACTATACCATACACTTATAATCAACAATTAAGGACAGCAAATTTGGCTCTCAGATTCCTATGAGCCAATGATTTATCTCCTTAAGATAAACATGTTGATCAGGATTGTCCTGCTGCTATGATTTGAATAAATATCTACTAAAGAGTCGTATACAGGAAGTCAGGAACAATCTTACCCTTTGTTAAAATTTAAGATCCATGAGTATAGGGATTTATTTTTCATTGTTCTATCTTCAATGACTTGAAGAGTGATAAGTATCCAGGGAGAGATCAATAATATTTCCTGAATATGTGAATGAATGAATGAGATTAAATAAGAAATTGCTAATTAGAGTATTCTTTCTGCAAAAGTGAGATTTAAAAAAAGTAGATGAAAGTAGACCAGCACAGAATAGATCTATGGGATCCCTCAACCATTGAATCTATCAGAGAGATTAATATTTCAACCACAATCCTTCCCTGAAAAGAGGATAGTAAAAACCAAACTTTCTGATTATTCTGAAACCTATCAAACCTTGCCACCTTGAGAAGGAAAGGAAGGAATTTAGTCAATTTTCAGTCTATCTTATTGAGTGGCATTTTCATGAGGATTTTTAGAGTGAACTAAACAAGTGTTTTTATATAGTGTTTCAAATGATGTTCTAAATTTAGGATAAAAATAGTATACCCAAAAGCAACTTGATACAAATGAATTATGGGCTATCTACTCAGTTCTCTAATAGTTTGGCATAAGCTAAGAATAGCTTTTAGAAGCACTTCATGAGTTTCTTCTAAAAAGCTTCATGAATTCTTCTAGAAATATTGTTTCCTCTTGCCAAGCCATGGCAAACATGGAGCAGTAGTGAATTTAGAATTAGATTTTCTGACAAATATCTACTAGGCAGCCATTGGTTTGTCTGATTCAGGTTAAAGCCCTTAGCCAAACCATGAATGAAGCTGTTAACATTTGAGACTATTATGAAGCTTAACTAGGACAGTTGTTGGATATAAGGAAATTCAATTAGTTACTGGATATTTTCATTTTGATGACTCACCAGAACTTGACATATTTAAAATTTATTTTACTCACTGACCCTGAGAAATCTCATTCTATAGTCTCAGTCTTAGTGAAATTAGTAAAAAAAAAATAACATCAGGTAAAACTAATATAGGCTTCCCTGGTGGCTCAGATGGTAAAGAATCTGCCTGCAATGCAGGAGACCCAGATTCAATCCCTGGGTGGGAAAGATCCCTTGGAGAAGGGAATGGCCACCGACTCTAGAACTCTTGCCTGGAGACTTCCACAGAGGAGCCTGGCAGGCTACAGTCCATGGGGTCATAAGAGTTGGACACAAATGAGCAATTAACACACACACACAAAACAAATACAGCCCCCTCCCCCAAATACTTACATAGTATTCTAATACAAAATTCTATGTCGTATGACATGACCAGAGCTATAGTCTGAAAAAGGTAAAAGGTGGTCCCACTGATCTCCTAGTTTCTTAATATCCATTAGTAAGATACCCACAGGACACTTAGATTTGAATAGTGTAACTTTCATGTATACCCTTGATAGTGAGATTACCATATGGGTTGACTTATAATCAATGAATGTATTGGTAACAAAAAAAGTTAGAATTGTAAAATATTGAGTAAAATGATGGCTTTTATTTTAAAGAAGTGACCCATGGCCTCTCTTTGGGGCAAATGTTATCCAGCAAGGCCAGTTTTCTGTTAAGGCCAAACTAGGTCATGGTAATAAAACTGCATCAGATGCTTAAAAGAGGATATTCACCTTTTATTGATATAAAAAAATGGATGTGCTTCCTGTTGATGAAAATAATACAAAACTACAAGATTAGAACATTAAAAGGAACTCATGTAAATATGAGATCAACACGTTTAGATTTCATAATTTTGTGGGAAATTTACTTCTCTTGAAGGGTCTATTCACTAAGACTGAGACTATAGAAAGAGATTTCTCAGGGTCAGTGAGTAAAATAAATTTTAAATATGTCAAGTTCTGGTGAGTCATCAAAATGAAAATATCCAGTAACTAATTGAATATATAAATCTTGCCTTTGAAAGAGAAGTCTGAATTGGAAATAGATAATTTAGGAGTGATCATTTAGATTTAAATCTGTGGCATTGACTTAGAGGGAAATCTGAAGCTAGTTATGAAACACAGAAGATAATTTTGGTCTCTGTGAGAGAGCCACTGGTCTTCTTTTCAGCAGCTTAGCTCTAAAGAGAGACCACAAACATTAGTAATTTATTAAGAGCAGTTTGAAGATCATTATGTAAGTAATCTCAATTCCTGATACCATGTCAGGTAAAATTGGAGGTGACATTCCCAAACTCTGGAATGTTTTTTCATCATCTGTAGTCATGAAGTGGAAAAAAATCAAAGGAGAGAAAAGCATTTCTGAGAATGAGTAATTGAAGCAATAAAATTTACAGGTTAAAGGAAGGCTCAGTTCCGTGAAGACTGAGTTAACAAGTTTAAACAATGGAATGATGTATCATGGCCTATTTCTTGTAGTCTGCATGTTTTGGAAAGTGTGATAAACCTCCTCAGAAGAACTTAATTTGGGAATTTTGAGAGAGTGAGGTAGGACAAAACTATGGAGTTAACAGAATATGGTTTTTATTTTTTTTTTTTGAGTGTGCACAACAAATCTTTATTTTTTTTTTTATTTTTTTTATTTTTTTTTTATT
>ML661885.1:26606461-26814230 GCA_007570785.1 Antilocapra americana
ATATGCTTCCCCTCCGGGTCCCCCCTCCCTCCTCCCTCCCCCCCGGGAAATCTCGCTGCACCAGAATATGGTTTTTAGACCTCACTTCCTCCAGACCTTGCAGGCTCCCCTTTCAGCATCTCCCTCTCCTGAATCTCAGGGGTCTTATTGCTGGCCTAGGTGCCTTTAGTTTCCAAACAAAATGATCTGATAACCTTATTCATTTCATTGGACTCGTTTATGCATATATTTATTGTTGTTGTTGCTTAGTCTCTAATTTATGTCTGTCTCTCTGCGACCCCATGGGCTGCAGCAAGCTGGGTTTCCCTGTCCTCCACTAGTTTGCTCAAATTCATGTTTATTGAGCTGGTGATGCTATCCAGCCATCTCATCCTCCGTCCCTGCCTTCTCCTCCTGCCCTCAATCTTCAACAGGTAGTTACTGAGTATATATGTACTCTAGCTCTATACCAGACATTGCTCCCTGCCTTAGAATATGCTGGTCAGATCGATGAATACATAAAGAGATATAGATAAAATTGGTGGATGTTGAGAGAGAGAGAAGAAAGGGAGGGAAGAGGGATGTGAAGGAAGGAAGGAGGGTAGATGGAGGGGAGGAAAGGAGGAGGAAAAGAAGGAGGGGAGGAAGGAGGAAAGAAGCAGAATATCAGGCAGGATATGGGATATATTGAGGTAGCCAAAACATTCGTTTGGGTTTTTCTATAAGATGTTTCCAAACTTTTGGCCAACTCAATATTAGGTAAGGATTTTTAAAAATCTGAGAGATGAGAAGGATACTATTTTAAGTACAGTTTTCATGGGTGAAAATATCTGTACCTATGAAACAACTGGAATGGCCTGATGGAGCCAGCAATACAAAGAAGAGAAGGGGAAAGCCTATGTAGACAAAGTGAATAGCAGGAGCGTGGCAGACTGTATTCCCCAAAGATGGCCAAGACAATATGTCCTGTCCAATATCTTTACTTACAACGTTCCATTGACTCTCCTCCCTTGAACTTGAGCAAAATCTAGTGATCAACTCCAGCAATGGAATCTGGTGGAAGTGAGCCTATGTACTTTTGAGACTAACTCATAAAATTGCTATGCAATTTTCTCCCATTCTCTTGGAATGCTTATTTTTTTATTACTCAGTTTCCATGCTGTGAGGAAGTCCAGGCCATATAAAGGGGAAAGGCAGGGGTTCTAGCCAAGAGATGCAAGTGAGTTCCCAGCTAATAGCCACCATCAATCACCAGTCATGTGCATAGCGACACTTTCAGATGATAGCAGAGTCACCCCCAGCCTTTCAGTCTTTCCAGCTGAAGATTAGATGTCATGGAGCATAAACTGTCCCTGCAGTGTCCCGTACAAATCTGTGATCTGCAGAGCCCATGAGCATAATAACATAGTTGTTTTATGGACCACCAACTTTGGAGGTGGTTGTAATGCAGCAATAGGTAACTGGAGTTAAGTGCTACAGCCCATAGGTGGGGATGAGCATTGGATATTCAATAAACACACCAGGTTACCATGGCTGAGCAGACTAGCTTTGGACTGGATGTAGTGATGGGAACAGAGAGCCTAGGAGGACAGAACATCTAGGATCTTTTGAGTTATAGGAAGGAGTCGAAATCTTTTTTTCTAAGTGTGATGGGGCTGCATAATCCTATCCCTATTAATCTTTTGAACTCTTAATTTTCACTAGCAAATAAGGAGTGAAAATAACACTTGGTGCTTGGCAGGGTTGTGGCAAGACTCAAATGATCTGGGGTATGAGAAATCGCTCAGGAAAGCAGAAAGCATTCCAGGCTTTAAAAAGTTTGAAATAATATGATATGCAAAATCAGTTAAAATTTTAGGCTGAGATATTTAAATGTATCAAATTTTCTATTCTAATAGCTTTCCATTAATCAATTATATCATGCCTGCTTATAGAGGAGTATTAACCAACTTGAAATATATACAAACCATACCTGATTTCAGGCTAATGGTCAAATAAATGTGGCAATATATCTGGTAGATAAATGGAAGATGACGCTTGCAAATCTTGCTAGGAAAGGGGAGATAATATTTATGTATAGAGAGAGGGAAGATAAGGACTCATAAGCATTTCAAATGCCTTTCTTTGAAAGCTACCACACCTCTCAGAAACCCAAGGAATATGGAGCCAGGGAAATCTTCATTACTAGCTGCTCTTCTTAAAAAACTTTCCTATTTTGTATTGGGGTATAGCTGATTAAAAAACAGTGTTGTGCGTTTCGTGTGGACAGCAAAGGGGCTCAGCCATAGTTATACATGTATCCCTTCTCCCTCAAACTGCCCTCCCATCCAGGCTGCCACATTAACACTGAGCAGAGTTCATGTGCTAGCAAGTAGGTCCTTGTTGATCATCCATTTTAAATATAGCTGTGTGTACATGTCCATCCCAAACTCCCTAACTATCCTTTTGCTCCATCTGTTCCCCCAGCTACCATAAGCTCCTGAAGTCTGTGAGTCTTTCTGTTTTGTAAGTTCATTTGTGTCATTTCTACATATAAGGGATATCATACAATATTTTTCTTCTCTGTCTGAGATACTTCACTTAGTATGACACTCCCCAGGTCCACCCATGTTGCTACAAATAGCAATCATTATCTCATTCTTTTTTGTGGCTGAATAATATTACACTGTATATCTTTCCTCTATCGATGAACATTTTTTTTGCCCCCAAACCCCAGGTAGAATTTCAGTAATCTAGGTTGAATTATCAGAATTCCTTTTTATTTTTACTAGATCGGCCAATGCAGATGAGGACCAGAGCCAACTAAATAGGATTCTTTCCCCAAATCCAACAACCAGAAAAAAAATTGATAGCAGAGCAGGGTGGTGATGAGAAAGAGTTGCACCTGTAGTCGGATAACTCCTACAGAGAGAGAGAGAAGAGAGAGATGGAGAACACTGGGCCTAAACCAACTTACCAGCTTCAGAAAACAAACACAATCAGAGAGAAAGAGCAAAGGCTCAAGATTATCTCAGTAGTGAAAGGCTTAAAATCCTTCATGACTTTCCCTAGGTTAAGGAATAGCAAAGTTGTTATCGATCATAATTGTGGTAATAGTAACATTTATGTAATACCTACTCCCTTATATACAACACACATAATTCACAACAATTTACAATTTCCAAGTAATCACTGATAATACTATTATCACCATTTTACAGATAAGGAAAAATGAGGCTTAATGTGGCTAATATTACCAAGTCAATTCAGCTAGTATGTTTTGGACTTGAGAATTCAACTCCCATTTATTCTGATGTGGATGCCCATGGTTTCAACATCTAAGATATATTTTGTTCCCAGTTTCCAAAGAGAAGCCTCACTCAGTACACTCCAACTTTAGGCACCGTGAAAATCCTTCCCCTTTGTCATTGTGATCAAACTGATCAACATGAAACTACTCCATTTGCAACATTGGTATAGTTGATATATACCAAGTTTGAAATTTTGAAAAGATAATCTACTTTTGAGAAAAGTACTCTACATTTAAGCCACAAACAGTACAGGCAGTTGTTTATGTGAGATGATTTTATACTTTTACTTTAAGATATTCCCCCTTCCTTGGCCCCTAGTGCCTGAAATCCTATCATTAGGTGCTCATTCCTTGGGAAGCATTGTCAGACACTCAGATGATGGAAAGTTTTATTTTTCTTCTGGAAGCCTGACTTTGAAGACACAGGCTCCATGAGTCATCTAATTCATTATTTGTGATAATAATGGACATTCTCCCTAGTGCATGTTTCAACACAGAACTGGGTGCAGAGATCAGATAAAAGGCAGGCAGACAGATCGTCACAAAAGAGCTTTCAAAACCCATTTAATGATCAGTTTCTAAATATTTTACAGCTTCAGGTACTGCCAAATTGGGCAAAAAAGAAGACAGTCAGAAGACATTGTAGTGGAGATCTCTGTCCTTTTTGCTGTGCATGTTCCCATGAGTGAGTTCTTTTTGGCTTCAAATCATATCAATGGATTATATTTTACATAAGCGTTAATCATCTTTCCTTCCTCCCTTCTCCCTTCCTTTTTTTTCTTTCTTTGCACAGTTGAGCAATTCCTCTCTGAACCATTCTCTTCTCTTAGCATTTGCGACATGATTCCCTGCTGATGTTCTTTACCTCTCCGGTCACTCTTCTCACTTTCCTTTGTCAATTCCTTCTCTATCTGGTGTTCAACAGGCCCCAACTTTCAGTCCTCTTTATTCTCACTCTCCGTGGACATCCTAAGTCCTTTCATCTACTCCCTTGTCTTTGAATGCATCTCTAAAAGAGCAACCCCCACATTTGTATTTCCAGCCTGCATTTCTCTTTGTAACTTCAGATGGGTATAAATGACAGCCTACTTGAAATATCAACTTGAATATTTCAAATGTAACATGTTTAAAAACCCACTCTTTGATCTTCAACATTCCTTTCCCCCAAAGGCTCTCCCTCTAATGTTAACCTTCTCCGTAAGTGACACCTCCATTCCCCAAGTTACTCATGCCAGAGCTCTGCCCTGAAGCTTCCCTCTCCTATACCCCTACAAGCAATCACCAATTCCTTTTGTTTCTACATACAAATATTTATAATTCATCTGCTTAAATCCATCCACTCCCTGTCTTCTAGTCCCAACACATCATCTCTTCCCTAGATTACAGATTCCTATTAAATTTAGGAATGAATGCATGACAGGCTCCCTGTGGCCAATTCTCTAATACAGCCCCCCTTCCATTGAATTTAGAGTGATATCAAAGGTATGTAGAAAGAGATGAAAAGTCTAGAAGGACCATACTGTCTACCAGTGATCTCAGTGGAGTTTCTTTTTTTTACTCCTAAGAATGAGACAAAGGGAAACAATATTTTTTTCCCTTCCTTTGGGCACTGTAAAGTCTGGATGTGACACGTGGGCCTGTGGGTAGCCAAAAAGCAAAGGTGAAGGAAACAGACTTAAGAGCAAAGCTGAAACACTGAATGTGGTGGAATCAAGAGCCGGAAAAAACATGGATCCGCAACAATAACATTGAGCCACAATGAAGTTTATACCCTAATACGCTGGTGAAACTGGTTCTGCCTCTAGAATTGTTTACGTGAAATGATAAATGTACTTATTGTTTAAGCCAGTTTGAGTGAGAGGTTTTGCTCCCATAACTGAAAGCATCCTAACTGATAGAAAATACACCAAGAAATCAGTTTAAACATATTGTCATTATTATCTAAATGAGAGGCCACAGAAGAGAGAAAGATGGATTATATGTTTAAGAGATTTTATCAGTAAGACTGAGATACAAAAGAAAGAACTAATATTGGGGGGGGTGGACATGAACAATAAAGTAAGAGGGAAGATTAAACACAACAAAAGTGCAAACAAAAGACTATGGGAACTCAAAGGAGAGAGTTTGTTTCTCAGAAGTAGGTATTAGGAAATGCTTTATAAAATAAGGATATATGAGATAGAACTTAATAAAAAATAGAATTTTGCCAGGCACCAGAGTGAAGAGATAACTTTTCACATAAGTGAAAAGTTATTTAAGGAACATTCCAGGTAGAAAGATTAGAGAAGAAATGTAATATATTTATAGGGGAAAAAAAAGATTGAAAAGGACCTTGAGGTTTGAATTTAGAAGTTCAGTGCAGTGTCCATTGTATGACCGAGCCCCAAAGTTTGAGTTTAACATGGTGAATTATTATATCTACTGAAGGTATATTGTATTTGCTGCTAAAAAAATTGTTTCTGATTCCTTTCCAAGAAAAAGTATCTTATAAAGGTGCTACTTCTGGGTCCTATTCTGAATCTGATGGTCTGCTAAAGTGAAAAAGTCACTCAGTCATGTCCGACTCCTTGCAGCCCCATGAACTTTGAGGCCATGGAATTCTCCAGGCCAGAATACTGGAGTGGGTAGCCTTTCTCTTCTCCAGGGGATCTTCCCAACCCAGGGATAGAACCCAGGTCTCTTGCATTGCGGGCAGATTCTTTACCAGTTGAGCCACGAGGGATGCCCAATGGTCTGCTAAAGCAGAATTAATTAAGAATAAACTAGTTTATTGTTAGTAATTTTTATTAGATGCTCATTAATTCCTTGGTAGATGAAATAGTTATTTAATAACTTTAATGGTTTCCAAGATCAAGATGACAATAAATGCTATTAATTTTCCATTACTACTGATGTTAGGGGCTTCACAGGTGGCATGAGTGGTAAAGAACCCATCTGCCAATGCAGGAGGTGTATGAGATGCAGGTTCAATCCCTGGGTTAGGAAGATCTTCTGGAGGAGGAAATGGCAACCCACTCCAGTATTCTTGCCTGGAGAATTCCATGGACAGAGGAACCTGGTGGGCTACAGTCTATAGGGTTGCAAGGAGTTGGACACAACTGAGTGGCTTAGCATGACTGGTGTGTTAACTTTGTGAAAACTTGTGGTGCAGGAAGTTAAGATCTTATTTTTTGATGGAATTGATCAGAAAAGATATGTGATGCCTTTTTGAATCTTTAATTAAAATGAAATAATAAAGGTAGATATTAAAGAGATCATTGAAATGTTGCACTTACTAGGTTACTAGCAATGAATCTGAAGCACATTGAACTATATGAGATTATCAGTACTTGGTCATTTGACCTACAAATTGTGTTTCAGACAGTTTAACCTGATATCCTATTGATGAGTTCTTATTTGTCAAAAAAAGATATTATAGTTTTAAAATACATTGGTAAATTTATTCTAATTTGTAGCAAATAATTTTCATTTTAATAGACTTATAAATGCTATTGATTAAGGACATGAACTTTGAAATTAGAGTATGAGTTACACCCTGGCTCCAGCCCCCAGCTTTGAACAAGTTTCTTGACTTTTCTGTTCTTAGTTGCCTATACTTTAAATTTGTACTTACTTCATAGAAATTTTTATAAGGAATAATAATTACACCTACAGTATACAGAGTAATGCTGTGCACTTGGTAAAGCCTCAGCAACTATTAAATAGTAGTAGTAGCATTGTTGTTGTTGTTGTTTAGTTGATACAGCATGTCCAACTCTTTGCAACCCCATGGACTGTAGCCCGCCAGGCCCCTCTGTCCATTGGGTTATCCCAGCAAAATACTGGAGTGGGTTGCCATTTCCTTCTCCAGGGAATCTTCCAGACTCAGGGATCAAACCCAAATCTGCACTGGCAGGCAGATTCTTTACCACTTAGCCAACTGGGAAGCCCAGTAGTAGTATTACTCTTTTTTTAATATTCAAAACTTTAAGTTTAAAGAATCAGAGTTATTGGTTCCTATCAACTGATCCTTCAGTATTCTTCTCAAGATAATAGGATAAAAACAACATCAGTCATTTGCATTTACTCTATTACATATTACTAAATTGGAAATTTCCCATCTCCTTCCTCAAAGGAGAGCTTTAAGTAGCCTCATTCCACTCATGGGTGATGGAATGACAAAGCTCTTATAGTCTGTCCTGCTTAAGCAGTTTCAGTTTTCATCCTTTTTCAATACTAGATAATGCTTGCGTATCAGATTAACTTCATTTTATCTTCATTTGTTTCTCCCTATTATACATTGCAAAAGAAAGTTGTATTTCCCTTTTGCTTTCTGGACTCCTTTCTCTTTCAGTTCACCTTTTCAAAGCTGACTTTTTCTGATGAGCCTTACCAAGTATTCACTTGCAACTCACATATAAAGGTGTATACAAAATTCCAATGTGTTCCTTGATAATGAAGAAAAATATGAAGCCAAGAGAAATGAGTGAGTCCACAGGTACTTATTGAGAGCTGCCATGTTCTTGATACCATGTGGATGCTGAGGAATCAGATGACAGTCAAGGGTCAGATGGCTGTGGAATAAACCGTTCTATGAACTTAAAAAACTCCTCTCAGTTCATCCATGTTGCTGCAAATGGCATTATTCTGTTCTTTTTTATGGGTGACAATTGTATATATGTACTACCTCTTCTTTATCCATTTCTCTGTAGATGGACATTTAGTTACTTTCAAGTCCTGGCTATTGTAAATAGTGCTGCAATAAACATTGGGGTGCATGTGTCCTTTTGAACCATGCTCTTCTCCAGATATATGCCCAGGGATCGGTGCATCATATGGTAGCTTATTTTTAGTGTTTTTTAAGGAACCTCCGTAGTGTTCTCCATAGCGGCCGTACTGTGTAAAGTAAAACAGACAGAGAAAGACAAATATTATATGATAGTACCTATATATGGAATCTCAAAAAAAAAGGTACAAATTAACTTATCTACAAAACAGAAATAGAGTTACAGAGGTAGAAAATAAATGTTTACCAGGGTTATGGGGGGAGGGGTAAATGGGAGCTTGAGATTGACACATGCATACTACATTGTCTAAAATAAGTAACTAATAAGAAGCTACTGTATAGCACAGGGAACTCCACTCAGTATTCCACAGTGGCCTCCATGGGGAAAGAATCTTAAAAAGAGTGGATATATGTATATGTATAAGTAATTCACTTTGCTGTATACCTGAAATGAACACAGTATAATAAATCAACTACACCCCAATAAAGAATTTTTTTTTTAATTCCTTTCAGCTAAAGCAGTTGAAGTTTTCTCATCTGATGCTATAGGGTAAGCCTTGGTGAGGAAATGCTAATCCTGAAGTCCCCATAGCCAAGAAAATGTTCTTTTCTGACAGCACTTGGGAGGTGCTTCTTGCTCTTGCTGATCACTATGTCTATCCCTTAATCTATTTCTAATCTATCCCCTAATCTATAATCAAAATATTGATTATATTTTTTCCTTATTAAACCAAAAGTGTGCCTTCCCTCTGTGTGTGCCCTCCCTCTGTGGGATTGCTTCGTACTCACCTTGATGATCCCTGGGTAGGGAAGATCGCCTGGAGAAGAGAATGGCAACTCACTCTGGTATTTTTGCCTGGAGAACCCCATGGACAGAGGAAGCGTTGGACAGTCCATAGCGTTGCAGATTCGGACATGACTGAAGTGATTTAGCATGCATGCACACACCTTGAATGAAGCTTTAAATGCCTCTTACCTCTTTACACCCTAAGAGACCCCCATTTGTTTTACTTTGGTTTGCTTCTGCTGAGACAATCACAATCATACTTGGATTTGTTGCTGTTCAGTCGACGAGCTGTGTCTGCCTCTTTGCAACCCCCTAGACTGTAGCACACCAGGCTGCCCTGAGCCTCACCATCTCCCAGAGTTTGCCCAAGTTCATGTCCATTGAATTGGTGATGCCATCCAACCATCACATCCTCTAGTTTAATTCAAAAGACAAACATTTTCAAATTCTTACAGTATGAGGAGAGGGAATAGTTCTCATATTTTATATTTAACATTCATTTCTTTTTCTTTTCTTTTCTCTATCATTTAGATTATGGGTTTTTTTTTCAATGTACTTGTCTTTTTTTCTCCATTAAACAAAGGGCTTTCTGGAGGCAAGAGCTTTGCCTATTTTACTCCGCACTAAATTTATGTAGACCTACTTAGTGACTGCCTTTTAGTATTAGCGCTCAATGACTGTTGAATGAAAGAAATTTGTGTATATGTGTGTGAACAGTCACATATACCTACATACCTACACATACATAAAGAATACTGAAGAGATTTTTAACATTTCTTTTATGGCAAAATAGTCTCACATTGTAGTTCAACTGGTAAAGCATCCACCTGCAATGTGGGAGACCTGGCTTCGATCCCTGGGTTGGGAAGATGCCCTGGAGAAGGGGTAGGCTACCCACTCCAATATCCTGGCCTGGAGAATTCCATGGACTGTATGTATAGCCCATGGGGTCCCAAAGAGTCAGACGCGACAGACCAACTTTCACTTTCACTTTCTCACATCACCTTCAAATAAAGTAAGATGTCTAAAAATAATAATATGTGTGGCTGTTGTTTCTGCTCAGTAGGAAAAAAGGACACCTGCTGGAGATTTTTAGAGTTAATAGGATGGATGAGATTTGCTGTACTGACATCGGTGTTTGAATTCATAACAATGGAATTATTTTGAAAACTAGGTTAAGTCAAGGAAGCAAACAATGTCTTAGTATTTCTCTCTAGTACTCAACAGGCATACATCTTTTCTCTTTTTTTTACTTTTCTAAATAAAGTAAAATTTAGAAGTATGTGTTTTATTTAACCAAGTGACACAAATAGCTTGAATGTTTTCCTTGTAGCAGTTTCTCAAGTATAATCACTATTATACTTGAATTGTTATGATACATTCAGTTACTGTGATTAACAAGTACTATAAACGATACATTTTAAATCATAGCATAAATCTGCAGAAGTGAAGTAAAAACCTCTCATAATTTCTTCACTCTCTTTTCAAAAGTCAAACAATTTTCCGCCCAAA
Organism: Antilocapra americana; assembly: GCA_007570785.1. Classification (NCBI taxonomy): domain Eukaryota; kingdom Metazoa; phylum Chordata; class Mammalia; order Artiodactyla; family Antilocapridae; genus Antilocapra; species Antilocapra americana. The sequence continues at coordinate 26,616,794 of ML661885.1, forward strand.
ATACAGAGCATGTGGTGCCAGCTGTGATCTTACGTCACCTTCCTTATCCTCTTACGCTTTGGGGAGCTCATCTATAAAATAATGATCAGATTATTTACTGAACAAGATTGTCATGCCTCACACATAGAAAGTGATTAATAAGTCCTAACTTTTGCTCTCTGTTGGCAGTCACCTTTTTTGAAAGAAATACCCTTTTTTAATGTACCATAAAGAAAAAAAAAAGTGGGGGGTTACCACTTAAATTGTGAGAAAGAGCTGCCCTATCACGTAGTTCAGACTATAAAGTGAAAGTGAAAGTGTTAGTTTCTCAGCCATGTCCAACTCTGCGATCCTATGGACTGTAGTCCACCTGACTCTTCTGTTCATGGGATTTTCCAGGCAAGAATACTGGAGCTGATTGCCATTTCCTTCTCCAGGGGATCTTCTTTGACCCAGGCATAGAACCTATGTGCCTGCATTGCAGGCAGATTCTTTATTGTCTGAGCCACCAAGACATACCATAATTCCTGAATGTTAAAATATGAAAATAGCATGTTTCATAATGAAAGATATACATATATGTTTTATATATATATATATATATATAATTTTATTTAGAAAGGAATCATTCACACATTCATTCATTCATTCAGAAGATGTTTCCTTGGCACTAATTGCAAAAGGTCAAAATAAAAGTTAGGTTTAGTTTCTTTTACACTATACAGTTATTTACAGCATTTTAACAAAGGATGCAAATAAGAGCTAACCTTTTAATATGGTACAGTATTAATTAATCATTTCTTTAAGAACAGACTTGTTTTCCATTTCTTAGAAAAGATATCTGAGCCAAGCTTCAGCTTAGATACTTAGACAGAAAGATGATAAGAAATTGAACCCTGTGCTGAAGACATTCATGGTCCAGAAAGAAGAAGACAAGAAAATAAATAATTACATCACAATGAAATCGAACCACTGTCAGTAGAGCATATGGAAGGGAGTAAATACTGTGCCTGTCTCAATATACAGTGACCAAAAAGTAAGGTGATTTCTCCCATCTTCACAATAAAAGGGAAAAAAGAGAAGGAAAATAACTAAAGAATGTTTTGGACCAACTTGAATTAATAATATTTTAGGATGATGATAAATTAGTTAAGCACAATTTCTACTATTTAGTTTGTTGACTAGATTATAACATCTTATATATATTATATAAGATTATATATAACTTAATATATAAAGTTAGCAATTCTGTTTTTACGCACCATTTGCATCTTCCATGAAGCAAGTTTTTTCAAACTCTTCCTAGCGCTTTAACATCAATGTCTTTATCATCACTAGAGCTGCTCCTGACCCATCAAACAGTTTTTCTGGAGCTTGTTATCTTCATTTTGTCAAAACTGTTACAGGTATAGCATTTGTTTAATCTTGATATCATCATTGAAAATTTTATCTAAAGTCTCAAGTGCCTATGTAAATAAACATTGGAATCACTTAAAAATATTTATCCTTTATAAATACTTTTATGATCTCCACATTATGACCACTTCCTATGTTATATTTTTAAGTGACTGTTACAAGACTTATTTTCAATAATATAATTTTTCAGGTGTGATATCACATGGGAAAAATAATTTTTAAATCCTTGTAAATATATTTGCCAGCTTTTATTACCCAGTTTCATCAGGGACATCTTTAGGAACCAATATACATTATTTCTGCCTAATTTGACTTCCCCCAAATAAATTATTATTCAAAATAGAAATGCAAAGAATTCTCCAGAACAGAAAATACTTTTTAAAGAATTAAGGTGCTCCTCCTCTTTTTAAAAAGATAATTTTGAGGAGGAAACTCCCTTTACATTCAGGCATCTATAATACCCCTGAGACCATCAAGGAAAAGTTTTATCTTTGGAGACTATGTGATCAAGTCAGGACCTGAAGAAGTGGTTGGATGTTGTTAAGAACAAAATGAAGGAAAGAGGGAAAGGAATAAGTGCATTCCATGCAGAAAGAGAATGCAGACTCAAAAATAGTATCTCAGGAAAAAAATTAATGCATTCAGCTGGAGCTCAAAGTACAATGTAGATGAGAAATTGGACATAAAAAAAAGAGAAGTGGGTTGGGGTTAAGTCATATAGAGCTAATGGATTTCACTTTTTATCTTAGGGGCAATAGGAATGTGTTTAAAACAAGGTTTTTAAACAGACAAATGAAAATATTAGATTCTTTCTAAGTACATAAAATAACTAAATGCCAGTGACCTTACATTGAAAGAAATATAATGAGATGGGTATAATGAAATCCAGTTTATGCAAAATAAATTTACTATCACATGATCATTTTTGTTTCTATACTCATTTCCCCCTCTATAGTAAACTCTTTTCATGCTACTTACCCAATATCCCCATGTACTCTGCTTCTTCCTCCTCTTTCAAAAACTTCTCTTGGAGAAAGATAGGAAATCTGTCATGGACATCTCATTTAACTGAACAGCCATCATGAATAAGCTATATTATCACTACTTTACAGACAAAAAACTATGCCTTACAAAGGTTAGGTAAGATTTTTAGAGCTAGAATTTCAGAAACAGGTTTATGGGAACACACATCCTTGCTCTTAATATGCCAGCTTAAAACTGCCGAGTTTAATGTGCAATATTGAGGAATTTACAATCCAACCAGGAAGGAAAAACTAACAGTTGGGAGAACAAAGAGGGAAGGCGTCAAGGGTGTGTGTAATTTAGTATTATATTCAATTAGAGAGCTAAAGAGATCTTTGAGAGACTGAAGAGTCATGAAAAAAGGACCTTGAACATAGAATTTAGATAGCCAATCATGAGCAGGGATGATGGTGAATTTGAAGTGAGAAGTGCAAGAACAGACACACATGTATAGAATGTTCAGGATCATAAAGAGTGACTAAAACAGGGAGAGGTTCCAGTTATAGGAAGTGAGGCTGGATATGGGTAAAGGGTTTATGGGCTTCCCAGGTAGCTCAGTGGTAAAGAATCTGCCTGCCAATGCAGGAAATGCAGGAGACGTGGGTTTGATCTCTGGGTCAGGAAGATCCCCTCGAGGAGGCAATGATCACCCACTCCAGTATTCTTGCCTAGGAAATATGGTCAGAGGAACCTGGTGGGCTACGGTCCACAGGGTCACAAAGATTTGGAGATGAGTAAGCAACTGAGCACAAGCATATAAGGTTTATATGTAAAAGACTCTGATGTCAGAAAGAGCTCACACCAGATGTGCTAGTCCCTGTAGTGATGATATGCTGTAGGTTTTGATATGTTGAAAAAGATAAATATCCAAAGACTCATCTGGCAGCCATATACAGGATGGATTAAATTTGGGAAGGGACAGAAGAGAACCAATAGCAGGCAGTTATAGTAATCCAGGTGTGGAATGATGACTGCCTAGACTTTTTTTAATCCATTATGTAAAACTCATGGCAACAGTCATGTCTCTGAAGTTTTTCAGAAAATAAGACAAAAACATAGCCTTGCCAACTTGGAGATTACCAGTTTCACTGGACAGAGGCCATAGACCAGTGAGTCACTGGAGACATTTTAAACAATGCATTCAGACAGTCTCACTTTGTATTCAGCTACTGTATACCTGGAAGGTAGGGTAAGGTTATCATCAAAAACTGTGCTGAATAATTCTGTGATGCATAGACCAGCCATTCAACCTATAAAACTACAGCCCATGACCCAACCGGCAAATGGAATTATATGTTGAGAAAAAATGTCATCTACTGTTCTATATTCACGTCAATAGGTCTCACTAATTGAAAAAAGGTTGAGTTTATCAAGATTTAGAGAAAACAACAGTTTCTGTGGTCACTCTCAAATTATAGGGAAAATCCCTCAATTTGCTGTCATAAACAATGTCTTTAATTTAGGAAAATGGATGAAAAAATGTTACTGTTGTTAAGCACTTCAAATGTTTTGGATTCACATTCATTTTCTATTTGCTTTTTCAGAATGCTTCTGCCTGTGTGCTCTGTTTACTAATGTGGGCAGTGTAATAAAGGCTTCCAGGATAGAAGTACCGCTTCCCATTGGTATTCTACAGGGTAGACAGAATCTACTTTAGGAGCCTAGGATAAGCACCTGAATTTATTTAGTTGCTCCTGACATTTCAGAGAACTTGGTGCTTCTCTCTGCTTTACCCCTTTAGATCTTAGGGGAGAGGCAGAGTCTACACGTGCCTTAAATAATTCACTGAGGTGCAAGAATAGTACTAGGAGTGACACCTATGATTTAGTGAGCGAGGCCTCTCGAACCATTGTCTCACTAGATACGGCATGTGCACTCTGCTGTTAGGCTGCAGTCATTCTGGGAGGAAGTAGAGGAAGCCCATGCGAGCTCTGAGGATAGCAACAGGGGGAACTAGGAAGAAAGCGGGGAACCTGAGTAGTCCGGCCACAGTATTGGTTCAGTACAGACCAGCGCTGTCCAACAGAAACGTCATGAGCGCCAAGATGTGAGCTGCATATGTAATTTAAAATTTTCTTGTACCCACATTAAAAAAGTAAAAATAAACAGGCAAGATTTGTTTTAATAACATATTTCGTTTACCCTAATATATTGAAACTATCATCATTTCAACAAGCAATCAATACAGACATTATTTATACAAATCTTGCATTCTATTTTGTATGAAATCCGGTATCTATTTTACATCTTCGGCACATCTCAATTTTGGACTAGCCGCATTTGAATTGTGTAATAACTACATGTGGTTAGTGGCTACCCTGATGGACTCTAACCTTTTGCAAAACTGTTTAAACCAAGAAAGGTGTTCTCATTTAAAAATAAACGTGGAATGTCACTGAAATAAGCTCATCAGAATTGAAGAAGAAAAAACCGGAAGATGAGAAAAAAAATAAAACACCTCAATTTTACAATTGTGCTAACCCAGTGTTGAAGTTTATTCTCACGAGGGAATTCTCTCCTTGTATGAAATTCAGACAGAGTGCTTGCAAATGAGGACACGATAGTAAAGATGAATATTGGCTGATGGTGAAAGGTTGCTGGCCTACAACAAAATGAGCAAAACAAAGGCAATATACTGAGATCGCCATAAAGTCAAATACATTTAAGTTAAAATGCTTCCTTTTATTTTGATTCTCTGTGTTTCCTCTTTTGTGTGTCAAAAAATAATCTCTTCTATTAAAGTTTAGTAATATTAGTGGTGGGTGTGTTTTTAATGTCTCTTCTGGCAAAATAAATCTTGGCAAATATATATTGATTCTGAACTTTAAAAATGTCTCTTTGAGATATGAAAATTAGGAAAATAAGTCTAGAGACAACTGTTAAAAGTGATAGAGACCTGTTTGGGGAATCAGAAGTCCAAGTCCTGTTTCTGCTAATAAACACTTTCAGTGATTCTATTCCAATTTTGCTATTTTGTTCTAACTGTTCGTCTGTCTTACTTTTTTTATGTTTATTTATTTATTTGGCTGCAGTGGGTCAGAGCTGTGTCATGTGAACTCTTAGCTGAGGCATGTGACCAGGGATTGAACCTGGGCCCTCTGCATTGGGAGCATGGAGTCTTAGCCACTGAAGCACCAGGGAAGTCCCTGTCTAATATTATAAATTCCACATCTACTGAAAAGATACAGTATTTGTCTTCCTTTCTCTGACTTATTTCCCCAACTATAATACTCTCCAGGTCCATCCATGTTGTTCCAAATCATAGACTTACAGATACAGAGGACAAATTAGTGGTTCGGTGGAGGGGGGTGGATCCAGGGGCAAGGTAGGGACAGGGGATTAGGAAGTACAAACAACTCTGTATACAATAAATAAGATACAAGAATGAAATGTGCAGCATAGCAAATATGCCCAATATTCAATAATAACTTTGGAGTACAATCTATAACAATATTGAATGACTATGTCATGTACCTGAAACTACTATTAATATAATATTGTAAGACAGCTATATTCAACAGATAAATTAATCAATCAACAACTTAATTAAAGCAAAAACAAAATACATTCAATGGCCTGAATCCACTCACTGAGATTCTCTGGTCCTCAAATATTAATCTACAAAATGAGAGATTTGGATCAGGTTATGCTAGAGTAGATTACACCTATGAAAGTTTTTGCTTTTATGACTCAGCTAAGATCTGTTAGTAGGGCAGTGGCAAGGTACTGAAGGCAGACTGTGGCTCCTGACACAGAACTGGTGCATTTTTCCACCAAAGGCAAATTATGTGATCCCTTTCTGAGAAACTCCTCCTTGAATGCCTATGAAAGAAAATGTGCTACATAAATAAATGAAAGCAAAGATTTGCTTCTAAAATACAACCTTATGTACATGGGGGTGTAGACATGTAATACCTTCTGAGTCATGTCCACAGTGCTGCCCCATCTCCTGACATGACTAATACACCTTCCCCAGTCCTTATGTGAAGCTGAATTATAGTTTGAGCAGTTAAACTGATTGATATTTGGCTTTATCATTTTAATACTTCTATAAAATACCTGTTTAACCTGTTCTAATCTGTTGGTGAGGAGGAGTTGAAGTAGTTTCCAATAAGTAAACTGAAATATTTCTCTTGATTTATTACTTGGAGTTAGAAGGAAAAGGAATTGAGTTCAGTATATAATAGTATTTGAAACCATCATATAAAAGTGAAAATTATTAACTGTACAATAGTATTGATATTTCACTCAAGTTAATGATGTGAAATATTAAGTCCCTGCAGAAATTTGCATAGCTTTAAGTTTGAATCCTGCTACCTCGCACTTACTGGCCTTTGGTAGTACTAGCAAGGATCAGTCTTCCATGCCAAAACTTTCAAACTGATCTTTCGGTTTAATTGTCTTGAAAATGTGCTGGTGTTCAACTTTCAATAGCACAATTAGCTTTGTAGTGTGTGGGGGGGTAAACTTACTTTTTGTTGCTTAAAGTTTATGTGTGGATATTATCAATGACTCCGGTTCCTTTCCGTGTATTTTCTACTCCTCATGACAGCAAACAATGAATGAATGAAGAAATAAAAGTAGAGTTTAAAAAGATTGTTCCCAATCAAAAGTCATGCCTCTAAACAAGTTCTAAGTGCTTCAAACTTCTGTTAAAAAAAAAATAAATATATATATATATATACACACACACATGGAAAATATAAAAATTAAAAGAGAGGGAAGGTTTTTGTAATACAGCTCTCTAACCTTTCTAGTCTAATGTTTATTTATTATAGAGGACACTTCCCAGTATAGACGTTTAGCTACCAAAGAGATAAATTTAGCTTGATTCCAATTTACTATATATATATATATATATATATATATATATATATATATATATATATATATATATAGAGAGAGAGAGAGAGAGAGAGAGAGAGAGAGAGACTTTAAATGAGTCAGGTTCAACAATTTCTAAACAAATGTTTCCATGATTTCAGAAAGTGAGAAAGTTCCATGTAACAGATCAGAGTGTCATGTAGTAAGAAATAGGCTGATCACATTATCTTTTTCCTCTTCACACTGGAGAAATAAATAAGCTAATTTGGACTTCCTTCTGAGTAAGAATTCCATTATTCAGGAATTGTATGTATGTTTATTTCCGAGAAAAATAGCTATATTCTAATCATTTTAAATAAAGATGAAAATACATAGAAAAGTCAGTTCACGTAATTTTTCTCTGCCACAATAAATTTTTGATTGATAAATATAATAGATTACATATATGCACACCTGACTAAATACTATAGAAAACATAATATTTTCTGAAAATTTAATATCTAATGTTTCAGCAAAAACAAGGAAGTAAACCAGGTTTTTTTTCTGAATTACTTAAAACAATTACTCTCAGTATATTTAGAATACAACTAAATGTATGTTTCTAATGTGCCTTTTTAAATCTGAACAGATGATTTCTTTCATCTGAACAGTTGAAGATAATGAAGTCATTTTTGCAATAATAAATCTCTTCTTTGCAAGTATTTGTCCACCAGTAATGAGCAAGTTAGGGTATCTTAGCATTTGTTGAAAAATTCCACTCTCTCTTAAGCATATGAATTATGTTATTGAATCTGGAATTAATATTACTGAAGTAGTCACATTCAATCCTTTGTGGAAACAAGAATAAGAATAAAATATAACATCATTTCCTTGTTTCTGCACTTAAAACTGAGTTGTCTAATAGTATGGGACACTGAACTATTCATCCAGTAAACTTTTCTGGAGGCATTGTTGTTCATGCATTTGTCCCTCTGTCTGGCAAGTATTTTTTGAGTCCCTACTATGTATCAGTCATTGTGTTGGACACAGAGGACACATCAGTGAAGAAGACCTTGGATAACTACCATCTCCATGGAGCCTACAGTCTAACATGGAGAGAGCCACATCAAATCAGTGTGCACATGTGATGAATGTTGTAAAAGATAAGAGAGCCCAAAGAATATAAAAGACAAAGGACAAATGAAATGGGAGTTTATAATAGCTCTTTCTGCTTTGAGAGGCAAAGGGAAAAGATAATCATGAGGAAGTGACATGTATGCTAAAAAGTGGAGAATGAGTAGGAGTTAATGTTAGGTTGCAAGAACAAAAGAGGGAAAGGACAGAGCATTTCAGACAATAAACCAATAATGGGTTGAAGGTCCTCAATCCTGAGGGAGGTTGGACATTTGAAGCATAGGATGAGAAGGTGGAGGAATGGGACAAGTTGAGGTCTCCAAGAGCTAGTCAGGAGACAAAATTTTAGGGCTGTGATGTATGGGCTTTGTATTGTACCCCAGGTGCAACGGGAAGCTAGAGAAAGGTGCTAAACAGGAAAAGCCAGTCTCAGGATGGAGCATGGAGAACAGTTTGATGAAACATGAGAAAAAACCAGACAGACTCTTATGAGGTTATTGTAATTGTCTAAGCAGTAATGAAAACTAGGGGCAAGGCTGTGAAAATTGAGAGATGAGAATAGAATTTAGATAATTAGAATATCAACCCAGTAGGACCTTGCTATTAGTTTAACTATGTAAATAGTGATAGACTCCTAGATTTCTGGCTGGGCAACTGGGAAGATGGTGGGTTTTTGAGGAAACTGGACCAGGAAGACCACTTCTGGGGCAGTCTGATGGACTCACTTTGAGCATGCTGCCTTTAAGGTGCCTGTGAGACACTCAATTGTCGATGACAAGTAAGCATTTGAAAACATGATCTGAGGCTCAGAAAAGAGGTCTGAGCTGGAGATATAAATTTCAGATTTGCTTTTATGGATGGTAATTGAAACCATGTGAGTATATGAGATTGCCTAAAGAGATTGTGTATAGAATGAGCAAGAGAGAAGTTACAGAACAGAGTTCTGAGAAGCCTCACTCCCTAAAGTTAGAGAAAGAGGAGTGAGAAGAAGAAACTGAGAAGCAGTAGTCTGAGTCATAGAAAGAAAAGCAACAGAGGAGCCCACAAAAAAGAGCGTTTGGAAGAGAAAATTGATCGAAGTGTTGAATTCTGCAAAGGTCAATTCAGGTATGTGTTGTGTGGAAGAAGTTATGCTGAGGACTTTGGGAAATGCATAGATGACAAGACATGGAACTCATCCTCAAAGAGCTAACTAACCAGTTGGGGAAGTGGGCATCCATTAACTTCTGACAAAGTAGAATACTTTGTGCTTGCTAGATCATGTGCAGACCCAAGGAGAATAAGGAAAGATTAATATTATTGTGAAATGATTTTGAAAAATTGTAGACAAAATTTATACTTGAATGCATTTTCAAGATTCACTTTAAACACCATTCTGCTTAATATATATATGTGTTGTGTGGCTGGTACAAAGCAACCACATATGGCAAAGGAGAAAGAAGCACTTTCATGTTCAGGAATCTGAGAGTTTTTGACATTGGCTTAATAATTCAGCTATGTATTAGCTTGTTCAAGGAAGTTTGGGGTCTATTTTTGTTGGTTTTGCCCCCATCCTGGCCACTTCATAGAGATCCAAGAATTTGGCCTTAAAGAAGACTGGACCTTAAGAAAAAGGAAGATATTGTTCTTTCCTCTTCAGGGTGACAAAATGGCCCATCTGTTAAAATGACCAGCAGTAGTTAGGACAAATGTCATAGGCATTTAGTAATTCAAAACTGGAGATAATGTGAGCACATCACAATTCAATTTTTACTTCAACTATCATTAATTCTTTAAAAGTTGCTCCCAAATACTTGCACAATTTGCATGTATATTTCTCACTTTACCTTACAGTTCAAAATTTAAACTTTCAAAAGAAACATATTCAAAAATTCAAAAGGAACTTTACTAAAAAAGTAAATTTTTGTATTACCAATTTCCTTTTAAAAGTGACCTCTCCTATGAACTTAATTTTTGTTTTCATTCATTTTTCACTTTTGTTTTACCAAAATTTATTTGCTTTTGTTGTCATTTGAGGAATACTTTTGTTGTGTGAATGAGACTTCTTGTAATATTCTTATTAATACTTTTTAATATCATGGTAGAAAGTGCCTTATGCTTAAAATCATTGATATTTCTTTTAAATGATTTAATTTAGAATATTTATTCATCAGTTAGAATTTCTGTTTATATTTATGATAAGCTGATGAAACTTTACAGACTATAATTAAAATTATCAACTTAATTTAAATACCTTGAGAGACTTTGTCTTGGACATTGATTTTATCTTACCATAGGGTGTTGTAGGCAAAAAGTGATTATCTTTCAATAACCCTGCTGGTATTAAGATGCTCTTCATGTCCAGAGCCTCCCTGTTTACCTTCTTAAGTATGTCACTAAAGTGTTGTTATTATAATCTGAAAATACTTAAAGTTTTGAAAGGAACAAAATAAAATACTGGTTGTCTTGTGGCATAGTGAATTCTTCATATAAACTACTAATTTCAAACAAATTGGACAAGCCTTTATATTTATAGATGTACCTATTGAATTCTGTATATTTTGGTGAGCGGTTACATCTTAGGTGACGTTTAAGGCTTTTTTGACAGGAACAAGCCAGGAATTAAAATTTATTTTCTTCCTAATATATTCCAAGAGAGTATCATTTTGTTTCTCTGGGAAATTTTTTATTGACATTTCAGAGTATCTGTCATGAGAGTTTATATTTATCAGCTTGCTTAGTGCTTTTAAATTTAATCCCCAGCAATTTTGTCATCAGAAAATAGCCATATTCATAACAACCCACTTTGGGTTTAATTCACATGTCAGACACTCAACACATGTGGTTTCCTTTGGGCTCTACTGGTTTTGACTCAATATATAAAGAGCTGAAGGAATGCAGGTGCCAGACGTTAGGCTGTATTCGCTGAAGGATGCTGAAGGGAGCCGGGTGAGGGGAAGGGAGCATGAGACAGCATGGATGGTGATCCAATTTTTATTTTAAAAAAAGAGAGTTAAACAGATGTGTTTAAACACATATGTAAATAGGGCAGTGAGATGTTTTTTAAACCTTCCTTATATTTTCTATTGTGTTTGAATTGTTTTTACTAGAATGTAATCAATAAAAATATCTATCTTGCTTTCATTTCAGAGGGAAATGGTATAGACAGTTATTGAGAGGGCACGCTTTTAAGTATCAAACTTGAATATTTAATTATTAAGCACAATTTTGAACAAGAAGTAGCATTAATATTTTGTTCTTATGTTTTAATATTTAAAAAGGGCTAATGTAAACCTGAGTTCCATTACAATTCTGAGTCTTTAAATAAGATACTAAACAGATTCTGCATATTGATTTTACAGACATTGGTTTCCAGATTTCAGATTTGAGGATGCACACCTTCCTCCACAAATTTGATTAAAATTTCTACAGTGTTCACTGGTGTGCACAAAACATCATTTCAAAACACCACTCTCCCTTCCACACAGAGGCATCTTAGAATAGTCTTACTCCCAAGTTAATCTAATCAATCCCCATCACTCTGTAATACTCTTCCTGCCGTTTTTCCCATTCCTTTTCACCTTTCTCTTCTCACTGTTGCTCTCAAGCATTCCTAGGAAGACACTTGGATAGACGAGAAAGAAATTCAAGTTGGACCACTTGGAATTGAATCACATCTCGAGAAAGAAATTCAAGTTGGACTACTTGGAATTGAATCACATCTCAGTCACTTACCAAAAGAATGACCTGGAGTATCAATTAACCTTTCATGTAATTGTCTCAACTTCCTCCTCTCTGCAAAGCAGAGATAATTGTACCTGCCCTAAGTGCCCCACTGTGTGATTGTAGGGATCATATTATAGGATATATGTACACTATAAAGTAGTATACAAGGAAAAGGTAATACTGTGATTCTTAACATTATTTTTAGCAGGTTCAGAAAGGCTAACAAAGACCATCTGTTGCCCTTTGGTTGTCTTTATTTCAGACTACAAAAGATAAAGCATTGAGAATTTTGAAAATTAAAGTCTTAGGAGCATTGATAGAAGGCCACAATTATCTGGACAGTAAGGTAACAGGAAGGCAGGAGGGAAATATGAAATATGTAAATATGAATGCATGTTCTTTGGTAAGAGAATATTGAGTTGCATGCTAACTGGATCCATGTATATTTCCCAACAGATGTAGGAATAACAAAGATAAACTTTCTTTAGTTTATCTCAAAAATCCTGTGTTATATAATTTCTTTCTTTCTCTGTCTTAATTTGTAAAATGAACTTAATAACATCTAATAAAGGATTTTAGGTACTGCTTTGTGGTATAATAGAAGGACTTAGTCTCATGACAATTTCAATAAATTCAATCCAATAAATATCAACTAATTAGTGACTATGTACAAGATAGTATACTTGGAAGGTAGAGAAACCACTGAAACACAGATTGTAACCCTTAGCAAAACATCTGTCCTGAAAAGTAGATGATATGTGCAAACAAATATAAAACAGGCAAGTGCATAGTGGGAATAAAAGCAAATTGCCACAGAGTTCCAATGAGGGAAGAAGCAGATTTGGTTGCTTTAAAATCCAGAAGCTTTCCAAGGAGCCAGAGGGAGTGTGAGATTTGATGTGAGTAGTTTGGTTTGGCTGCCAGATGGGGTTGTCATAGTGGTATCTGACATAGACCTCAAAGGACTGTGATAAGGAGGAAGAAAGGAAGAATTCATTCATTCATGTCTTTGAAATTCAACAGGAGAGCATTGTTGGCATGCATCATGCAAGGGCCTGAGATTAGGCTGGTGAAGCAATCACCCATGGGCTGTCGTTAGGGAGTAAGACCAGAGAAGGCGAGCGTGAGGCAGCCCATTCGGTTTGGTGGAAGCTGCAAGGGGAGATGGTCATAGAATGTGTCCTGGGAATAAGGACATGCTGAAGAGGACACAGAAGGGTCGGTTGAAGAAGAAAAGGCATTTTTGAACCTGGAGTTGAAATATTCAGGAATTGGTTTTGAAAATTTAAACTGACAGTTGAGTTCAGAATGAAATGACCTGATCTTAAATGACCAAGTACACCCTGAGAACTTTATGTGAACATAAAATATTTTAAGTATATTCTCTCCTTTAATCCTCACAATGGTTCTTAGAGGGAAGTGTCATGATTCCAATTTTAAAGATGAGGAAAGTAAAGTTCAGAAAAGGAAAATGGGGCTTCCCTGGTAGCTCAGCGGTAAACAGTCCGACTGCCAACGCAGGAGACATGGGTTCGATCTCTGGTCCAGGAAGATCCCACATGCCAAGAAGCAAGTAAGACTGTGCGTCACAACTATTGAGCCTGTGCTCTAGGGTCTGTGCTGTACAACAAGAGAAGCCACCGCAATGAGAAGCCCATGCCCCGCAACTACGCTGCTTGCCACAACTAGAGAAAATTCATCAATGAAGACCCAGCACAACGAAAAACAAATAAATAAAATTATTTAAAAACAGAAAAGGAAAATGACTTCTTCAAAGCTACAGCGTCAATAACTGGCAGTACTAGGATTTCAACTCTGATGTTGACTTCGAAGTCTGTGATCTTGAACCCTGCCCTACACTGAATCCCAGAGAGAAAGCAGTGAGCAGACAGAACCAAGCCATCAACCTCAACCTTCAGCACTGACCTTATGGAATCATTCCATCCCCTTGACTCGTTTTCCTAATAAGGAGTTGATGAGAAACAAAGCAAGACTTTCACATTCATTTTATTCACTCCAACAAAATCTTTATTATGCCAAGCGGGAGGTCAGGTGTTTAGATATGAAATGAATAAGAATTTTTGCCTTCAAAGAGCTTAAAATCTAAAAAAGGGGGAAATTTGGGTCAACAGGATAATTTGGGGCATTGGGGTTAATGGTATGGTAGAAGTCAAGGAGAGGATCTATAGGAACAAATAAAAGAGGCCCCTAATTCAGTGTGGGGAGGGTCAGAGAAGAAAACTGGAGGAGCAGGTTCCAACATGAAATGAGAAAGATAAGGGGGTGCTGGCCTTGTCAGTGAAAGCCGGGGGAACAGACACGGAGGCCAAGAACAAGTGGAATCTGGGTGGGCCTGTGGGCAGTTTCCTACAGCCGCCTAGCCTAGAAGGTTTATCCTAGTGGTGATGTGAGAGAGGAGTTCTAGAAAGAGAATCAAGATTTTTCTGGGGCTGGATTGTGAAGAGTTGCTCAGTCCTTTGGAAAAACGACATCTACACGTTACTTTGTTATTGCTAAGTCATGTCCGACTCTTTGTGATTCCATGAACTGAAGCATAGCAGGCTCCCCTGTCCTTCACCGAGTTTGCTCGAAACTCGGGTCCTTTTGGGAATGCAAATGTATGTATCTTTAAACAACATATTACAAATGCTCTAGATTTGTCATATTCTTTGATTTCATACTTATGACACTTCGAGGAAATTCCATTAAAGGAAATAATCTGACACATGGACACAGACTTCTGCACAGTTATTCACTGAAGTTTCATTGATAATACCAAATTTTATAGAAACTTAAATGCTTAACGACAGAAGGGCAATTCAGGCAGTGATGTTGCTTCAATATGAATGTGAGATACGGCATCACTGTATTACAGAGAGTTGAACCTCATTGTTTGGGATTCCATATTTTAAATTGGCCAACTCACTAAAATTTATTTTGTACCCCTACAATTCAATACTCATGCACTTTATAGTCATACACAGACATGCAGAAAACAGCGCAGAATTTGAATCACCAGAGACATACCTTCCCAACTGAGGTTACCAAGGGAACATTCTGTCTTCTCCTTTCAACCCTCATACAGGAAACATGGGTTCTTTTTATTTTAATTGGAGGCTAATTACTTTATAATATTGTGGTGGTTTTTCCCATACACTGACATGTATCAGCCAAGGGTGTACATGTGTCCCCCATCCCAAACCCCCCCTCCCACCTCCCTCCCCATGCCATCCCTCTGGGTTGTCCCAGTGCACCGGCTTTGAGTGCCCTGTTTCATTCATCGAACTTGGATTGGTCATCTATTTCATGTTTCAATGCTATTATCACCTTTGGGATAAATGCTATGATTCCCCTCTTGCCTTCTCCCAGAGTCCAAAAGTCTTTTTTTCATATCTGTGTCTCTTTTGCTTTCTTGTATATAGCGTCGTTACCATCTGTCTAAATTCCATATATATGCGTTAATATACTGTACTGGTGCTTTTCTTTCTGACTTACTTCACTCTGTATAATAGGCTCCAATTTCATCCACCTCATTAGAACTGACTCAAGTATATTCTTTTGAATAGCTGAGTAATATCCCATTGTGTATATGTACCACAACTTTTTTATCCATTCATCTGCTGATGGACACCTAGGTTATTTCCATGTCCTGGCTATTGTAAACACTGCTGTGATGAACATTGGGGTACACGTGTCTCTTTCAATTCTGGTTTCCTCGGTGTGTATGCCCAGCAATGGGATCCCTGGGTCGTATGGCAGTTCTATTTCCAGTTTTTTTAAGGAACCTCCACATTGTTCTCCATAGTGGCTGTACTAGTTTGCATTCCCACCATCAGTGTAAGAGGGTTCCCTTTTCTCCACATCCTCTCCAGCATTTATTGTTTATAGACTTTTTGATAGCAGCCATTCTGACTGGCGTGAAATGGTACCTCACTGTGGTTTTGATTTGCATTTCTCTAATAATGAGTGATGTTGAGCACCTTTTCACGTAAACATGAGTTCTTTACACAGTACACTTAATGCTGCCTTTTATACACTTTTTGTGGATGTTTTTTTCCTCTTGGTGATTTTGCTATTTAAAATGGTCCCCAAGTGTGGTTTAGAGATTCTATTTTTGTGGGGTGGGAGGCACGCCACAAAGGGCTTGCAGGATCTTAGTTCCTCAACCAGGAATTGAACTCATGGCCTCTGCAGTGGAAGCACTAAGTCTTAACCATTTAAACACCAGGAAATTCTCTCTATCCTTAGCACAGGAAGGCTATGGTGTGACTTACAGAGAAAATTCACGTTAGATAAGACTTGTTCACATGTGAGTTACAGCGCTGTTGGCTGTGAGTTCAATGTCAGTGACTCAACATCATATATTAAATAGGGTGTCTTTAAACAGAAACACAGAATGAAAGTTATGTATTGATTGACTGATCAAGATGTGACTAGAGCTTCCTAGGAACTTAACCCCATATTTCCCCTAGGAGCAATGGCTCAGGATTTGCTAATTCAGTATTAACAGGAACATAACTAGCTCAAGTAGCAATTATATATACACACATACATACATATATATGTGTATAGATACCTATATTTATACACAGATGCACATAGATACCTATGTATTTATACACAGACATACATTACTCAAATATTAACAAATTACATATCTTTTTGCATTATAGAAGAGTGACTTTCTAATAATTTGTTATAATATTCTATATGCTCTATACCCCTAGTTCAGAACAAAATAATATTGGAAATAGAGGGTCAGCTTTGATTTAGGGGCATATTAATTCATAGTGATAAGAATAATGCCACTTAATAGCAGCAAACTTAGGTATTTAATTCTGTTTGAGTTGCATGGTGTGGGTATGGCTACAAGGCTTGTTTGATATTGTGCTTGGAGGAAATCAAGGGCTGGAGTTAATATTCTCTTAACCTCCCCCTGTGAAGAAGGCTGAGACACCATCACATCATAAGCTCATTCCCCTTAATCCTCAGTCTCCTCTGTAAATTACCTCAGCCTTTGCTGATGTCATGAAACTCGGTTGATGCATATCTCAACTACAAAGCTGTTTGTATCTCTTGGACAAAGTCCATGTGGGAAGGGTGATTTGCTGAAAGGATAACTTGGAATATTTTAAAGATAACCGAGAGACAAATCATTGGCTCAAAAATGAACTCAGCTGACTGGGATAAAGACAAGAAAACACACCTACACAAAGTTTATGATGGCTGCACAGGGAACATGCCCTGTGGTAGCAGGATTAATCAAAGGATTCCTTCAAGGTCCCACCACGTGGGCACAGGCAACAGAAGGAGATTTAGTGAGTTCTTCTAACTGTTTCCTTAGGATTCTTCTTTCTTGTTTAAGCAGGAAATGCCTTGATGGCGGTTGTATGGTTAAGACCAAGATGGCCAGATTTGGATTGACCAAAATTTGGAGAATTTTGACAATGAAACCACAGAGTTTAGAAGGAGCCTTTCAGTGGGTCTGTGTACAATACAACTCAAAGGATTCAAAAAAACTGACTTCCTTTCTTCCCTCCTTTTGTGGGAATGCCCCAGTTTGGAGGTCAAATTGAGGAAGCCTCTTTCTGGGAGCAGATATCTGAGAGGGGATTCCCTCTGTCATTTCTATTCAAATTATTAGCATAATTCCTCAAGCACAGACTCTCTAAGATACCTTGAGTTATTTATTAATATTTAAAGAGGTTATTTGGCATGAAGCATGGAGTATAATTCTTAAAAGGAGCTGACAGCAGAATACATTTGTTAACTAGAAAGACATGTCTAAACTTTCCAAAAGAAATACTGTGCATATCGAGAAGTCTTGGTGGGGAGGGTTGTTTTTCCTATGGACGCGTTTGTGTATGTGTGTCTGTGGTTTTGTTGTTTCTCCTCAATTTCCACTGAGACACCCTGCCCCTGTGTCTTAGGCCCATTTTTGAACAAAATGCTAATGACAATGAAAAGACAGATGTGCAATGGCCATGAAGACTCAGATACACACACACCCCACCACGTCTGCTCTCGGGGCAATCTCTTCTTCTGGTTTAGGATTTAATAGTAGACCACCCTTACTGTCCTCCCGTCTAACTTGTTTATATTTTGTTCATTTTCTTCATTTTAATGAGGTGATGAATAAATGCGCTTTACAAGGAAAAAGCGACTGTCAGGGCTGGAGACTGGAGCTCTCTGTTCATTCATACACTAGGTAAGGTACAAACAGGCAAAATGCAACTCTGTCTGTCAGTAATCACACATTTGGCCTGGGGGGAGAACTCAGTTAAGTGAAGGTAGTTAATTTTTCCTCCTGGCTGCTTCATTCCTGGGCCTCTTCAGAGGGGAGCTAGAGTCCTGGTTACTGATTTCTTTCTTTCCCCAGACCACTGACTAACATACTTTGTTTCTCCTGCAAGCTTCATCATACCAAGATTTTCAGCATGTGGTATAAACGTTGACGCGTGCCGATAGCAAGTAAAGACAAATCAATACTGTATATACTTGTTTGAAAATGCTCTGGGAGCGATCAGAACTATCAAAATTAAATACAAAGTATATAATGTCTAGGGAGTCAAGCTCGGGTGCCAAAGCCATAAAAATACAAGCAATGGCAATATTACTATAAACATCAGGATGGTGGTTACGTTTGAAGGGAGGCAAGGGCTACAGTTAGGATGAGCTATATGGAAGGGCTTTGGGGTAGGTGACACAGTGCAGATTTTCGAACTTTGTTGCTGTTCGTGTCTGCCTCTTTGCACCGCCATGGACTGCAGCATGCCAGCCTTCCCTGTCTGGATGGCGGATATTAAGAAAGTGGTGACTTCATAATAGTTCACTAACCTCTCTAAAAAGGTAAGTAAAAATTTAGGATAGTGGGTGCCATTGATGGAGAGGAGGGACCAGCCTGAGAGGTACTCACTCCTGGGATGTTGGCATTCACTGTTTGTCGACCCAGAGTAATGGAGATATGAGTTTGTCCAGTTTGTGAAACTTCTTCCAGCAGACTATTTAGCTACAGTAGTTTATGTGGAAATTATGTTTCCATCAAAGTGTAAAAATTCCAAACTAGACTTCTCAGAAGACATTAAAAACAGTTAAGATTTCACCCCAACTCTGTTTCTACCTCCAATAAATCTCATAGTGATTAACAAACATTCTTTCAATTTTCCTGAACTTTTCAGTGGAAAAATCTAAACAACTACCAGGAATACAAACTGTGCTCACGTAGGGGTGCGTAGGAGTGGACGGAGGAATTTAGAAGGTGGATTTAGAGAAAAACAATTTATCTAGGGAATGCCATAAGACTTCCCGAGGCTACGACTTTCTATAAATACAAAACAACACTGAACAACTCAAGGCAGCAGGTCAAAATAAATATATAGTAGCTTCTCAAACTTTGACCTTGTATGTGTTAGGATAACCAAACAGCACTCAATAAAAGTGCTTTGATTTGTTTTTCAGTTTGCTGATAGAATTTTTCTTTCTCCTGGGCTGTAAGGTCCTATTAGGACTGAAGCCAACAGAGATATTTTGGTAGCTGAATTAACTTTTTTTTTTCATTTATTGAGAATGTTCCTCATTGAAAGTCAAGTCAGAGTCCATTTGGGATGTAATCTAATCTTTTTAATAGCTGATAAACGGAAATGAATCGCTTCTTGGATGCAACAGAGGTGGAGCAGGTTTGAACAGCTGGCATTCTCCTTTTTTTTTGCATGTCCATGCAAAGATAAACAGCTCTTCTAAAATATGGTATGGCTAGAGAATCAAGGAGGAAGATTAGTAACCATGTTCTAATTTCCCACCCGCCACCAGCGTTTTACACGATGGTTTTCAAAATAGATTTGTAAAAACATAGGAACAGTTTTGAAAATCCTAGTTTAAAAAACAAAAAAAAGACTGCGTTATTAGAGTGCTCTGCTGAAAATGGAGTTCGTGGATGCAAAGACTGTCGGAATGATAACAATAAAGGGTGTGGGAAGACTTTCCCTGGCGTCATGAAAATTAACGTGGGCAGATTGCCTTTAATCATCACCTAAACTGACAAAAAGAAAGGGCAAGGATTTCTGAGTGACAAGAGGAAGGTGCTCTTTTTCTAAACTAGGATTACCATATAGTTCCCCAAGAAGAGCCCGGGTGAAGGTAAAGGAAATACAGTTTAGTGCAACATCCCTTAATTATTTACAGATGTTTATGAAAGTCATAGCTGTCTCATCTGTTCAGCAAGGGGGAAAAACATAAATGGAAAAATAGGGATCATATCCCTCTGTCTGCTATCAATTAAATCATCAAAACAAAATTATCATTCAAATTACAATGTATCATTTCACTTTTAGAATGTATGGGGGAAAACCATCTATGGAACAGAAATCTGTAAGCCATCAAAGCAACAAAGCGACATTAAAGTTCAATAAGCAGTTTGTTCATGCATGTTTTAATCTAGTTAAAAAATGGAAACCATGTTCACGTGGTCAAAATAACACTTGCGTCAAAGGAGTCTTTGAGGTTCAATCCAGTGAGACAGGCAAATGATTTCTGTGAAACCCCAAAATATTTTCAAGAGGAGACAGGGTTCCCTAGAGATCTGAATACGGTGGCATTAGTGGAATTTTAATGTGGGAAAGTATCTAGCAATAAGGCAAGCTTGTTAGAGGGAGAGAATATCAAATGTTCAACTTCTAAACGTGCCCTCTTCCATGATTATGTAATTGAGAACAGTTTTTTATTTTCTATTAATACTTACATTCTATTGTTTCCTATCATGCATATGGTAAGCTTGCTTTGTATTAAGTCCTATGTTATTGTGTCTTGCCATGTTAAAGTAATTATCTGTCTCTACAAAAGAGATTTATTACCTTCATGAAGCTGACCATACACACATCTTAAATAAATTAATGAACTGACAAACAAAGAGTGCCCCTTCATTCTAAGTAGCTGACAACGTTTAAAAGGCAGTCACGTTACAGTGACAAAAGTTTTAAAGAGATGGGCACTTTTGGAAGTGGAAGGGAAATTATTGGTATTTTCTGAATATCCAAATATCCTAACTGGATCTAAACTTAATCAAAAATCAATGCTATGACTCCATTTTTTCCTAGAAAATGGTTCTGTTAGAGATCATTGAGTTATTTTCCACCAAGAGACTATGTCACCCTGGTGTTTCTCAAGAAGTCTTTCTCTGGATTGGTTTAATAACTTTATCCAAAACATACTGACCAGTACGATTTAGTAATTTGAGACCAGTATGTGGAATTTATTAAAGATGAAAAAAGATTATTTATTTATGGGCATGTGTAAAGAATTGGCAAAGAAAACAAATACTAGATATGTTTAAGCAAAAATAGTTTTCTCCAATAAAAACGTTTTTAAAAAGATTACATTTCTTTAAAAAAGACTACATTGGCATATTTTTAATCTGACACTTAAATGTTGACTATTTCTTAGGTATCCTAAATTATCTCTCATTCTCCTAAAGAATAAAAAAAAAAGGATCCATGTCTCCTTGTTCATCCATGTTGTTCTTTTGAATTTTTAAAATTAATTGCAGGAGGAAGATAAAACTGAAAATTCTTGACTGAAGAATTATTTTGACCCGATTTTGCCATAATTGAAATACAGGAGAGAGACACAGAAATTTCTCTCAGCTCGACGTCTGCCGTGCTACTTTTCTTTCTCATAGCTAGCAGAGTATTATTTTCTTATTAAATTTTAAATCAATAAAATGAACACCACAAACATTTGACACCTCACAGGATCCGAGATGTCTCATCTCACATTTAAGAATCAGCATAGGAAGCTAGGACAGTGTTTACCTCTGAGCTTCATGGATTACAAGTTTTAAAAAATTATTAAGACAACCGGTCTCTGCTAGCAAGAGTAAGTAATTCCCAAACATTCATTTTTAGAGTTTGACAATTATTTTTTTTTCCTCATGAGCAAGGCTCCTAGGAAGATTTGGAAACTGGATTCCAAGAGAACTTCTAAAGAAAAATGTCATGAGAAACAGTAATTCCTCCAGCACACAAATGTCTTCACTGTTGTGATTTCTTGAGGATTCTAGACATGTTTTTCAACCTGCAAGGTTATATGTGAGGATTCTAAAATGTATTTTGCAGAACTAGTTAACATATCAGACCCACATTTCAGAAACTAGCTTTTCCAGTTAAACAAAAGGCTCATATTCCCCTAGTAAAGTATAATCCTACATTTCTCTAAGCTGCTTGATGCAATTTTAAAATTTTTATTCCAACAGATTATCACTTTTGATTTGCTAATAGTGGATTGATGTTGGTTTTCTTTCCTTAAAATTAAAAAATAAATGCTTAACCTGAAAGTGAAAACCAAATTTCTGTAAATTTAAGGTGTAATGTTTGTAAAGTTATAAAAAACATCCATTGCTAACATAGATCTATTACATCTTTTTGTAAGCCCAGAACACTAGATCTTAAAGTTTAAATTTTTAAAATTGTCTGTGTATTACAATATATATAAGTAACTATGGCTTGCAACTGGGCTCTGCTATAGTAGTTACCACTTGCTCTATGTATGGTTGTATTATATCATCATCATCATATCATAATGAAAAATTTCCAAGCATTTGTGTGCAATGCCTTGTGCTAAGTGCATGAAGTGCATCACTTCATTTCTTTCTTTAGCTCTCACTTCCAGGAAAATCTCATAAAGTCAGGGCCTGATCAGTGATGTCTAATGTGAAGGTGGTTCCTGATAGGAAGATTTCACCTAACAATATCAGTCAACATATTTAATGTCACTATTTGAATTAATGGAAAAGAACTCTTAACAAAATTGTACTCTTGTTTTTTCCAGTGCACAGTAGAAAAGGAGCTATTGGTGAGGGAGAGGCTGAGAAGAAGAAGGATAAAAATAATTGCATTGGGAGAAATAAGCGAGTAGTCTCTATTTAGATTGGAAGGAATGGAATTCTTCTCAACTAATACACTTATTTTCATTATAATTTTCCCTTTACATGTAGAGGAATGCAATTTATTGTGGATGCTATTTTCAATGAGCATTCAACAATTGGACTACTATAATTATTCAAGCACACACAAAACTGAGTACTCTGAGGCCTGTGTTAGAACTGCCACGTATTTCCCTCCCAATGAAAAGTTATTTCTTTAGAAAGGAAATACTCCAAGGTTAGCAATATTTTCTTGAAGCTGTACATTTCAATTTTGATTCTGTTGGGTAACTTTAAGAGAAAGACAACACCTGAAAAACATGCAAATTTCATTTTATCTTTCATGTCATTTGACACCATGCCACACTTTCAGGAATTAATTTATATTTTTATATTCTTTCACAGATGAAATAATTTTGAGTTGAGCTTAATTTTAACCCTGCTGCCAAAAAATAGAGCTTTTTAATCCCCCAAACTCAACATTTTAAAAATGCTGATTTCATATTTCTTAGGTAATTAAGAGGTGGTAATTTATGGATAACATTTTATTACCTAGGATAGTTTTTTGGTTACTAAAATTTCCTTATGTTAATCTCAGTACAAATAATTTTCTAAGAATCCTTTTTTTTTCTTCTTCCCTGTTTCATTTTTATCAACTATTTTGTCTCATAATAATACTCCATAAATATTCTTGGATAAATGGTGCCTTGTAAATGCAAATATGATTTAATGAAATTCTACCAAATGAAGTGAGTGAACACTCATTATTTTGCATGTCCTGGAAGAGAATCATTTCCAGAAGTAAGTTGTGTGTGATATGAGTTTACATATTCTGTCCCCTCATGCATTCCCCATTTCAGCTCTCCACCAGGAACGTTTTCTGAGAAGCCAAACTTTGCCAGGCCCTTTCAACATATTCCCTGGTTGCTCAGATGATAAAGAAATGTGCCTGCAATGCAAGAGACCCAGGTTTGATCCCTGGGTCAGGAAGATTCCCTGGAGAAGAGAATGGCTACCCAGTCCAGAATTCTTACCTTCAGAATCCCAAGGACAGAGGAATCTGGCAGGCTATAGTCCATGGGGTCACAAAGAGTCAGACATGACTGAGCGGCTAACAGTTACACTTTTTCAATATATAACTTGATTTTCATGTCCTTTGGCTAGAAAACAGCCTTGTTTTCAACTTTCAAAGAGTTCAGAGTAAATACAAAGTTGTATGCTTCCGAAGCAGAATATCCTGTCCTGTATGAGAATCTAAACTTTACCATGAGGAAGGGGTTTTTCCTTTGTAAAAGTTTCAAATGGGCCAGTCACATTTATGTAAATTATACAATGCAATAAGAATCTTTTCTTTTTTTTTTTTTAATGCCACCTACAGAAGAAAAAGAAAAAGAAAAGCTGTTCCTTTAAGATAGAGATCTTTTGGGGCAGTCCTCACCCATTCAAAAGAATGTAGGTGTGGAGAATTAAAGACTGTTTCACCTGGAAAATTAGAGGAACTAAATCCTTAAATTGTAGGAGCAAATTATATAATGTATTTTTTTGATCACAAAAAAATAAGTAAGTCAGAAAGTAATGTAAACTATTCAGTAGAAACTGGTTTATGTTTGTAAGGCGTGTATTAATTCTCCTAAGAGTATCACCTATTTGTTAAATCAATTGAACTAGTCCCGAAATGCATTAACTTAAAGGGAACACTGGACATCACAATAATTTTAAAAGGCTCATTTTTCCATAAACTAAAGTTGTTTAACATTATGATTTCTCATAGAGCGAAACTTTTAAAATCAATTGAATTTGCCTACATGCAAACCATTTTGAGAATAAAAACGGTTATTTAAAAACAAGGGAAATTTGGTCTGCTTGCAGAGAAGCAAGTGTAGCATATTTTTTTCCTTCTTCTAATCTTTCCACAGGTCATCAATCATGAATTTTCCCTGGTATGTTGCCAAAGCAGGGAGTGAAATGTGCAGCTGTGGGTCTACCAATAGGAGAGGTTTCCCGTACCTGCACATTTTAATAAGTCATCTAAACACAGCCAGAAGGAAACCCAAACTTTGTTTTTTTACCTCATCTGTGATTGTAGCTGACATCAGAGTATTTTGGCTGAATGTATTATTCACTTCAAATAAGACTCTTGCATGTTAAAACTGAGAAGACATAGTTTAAAATTAATAATGTTAATAAGTTTATAAATTAACAAAATCAATTATATATTCTGGACATTGCTGTAAGTTTCATTTTTCATCCTTATTTTAAAAAAATCTCAGTCCCATTAACTTTATGGCTATACCTAGTACTTTTTCTGTGTTTTGATGCTTTTCCTCTTCATATCTGGCATTTTAAATTACAAATTAGTTCATCAAAGCAGTATGACTGGCAGGTAATGTGACATATGTTTCCATATTTCCATATAATAAAAAATTAAGATATTTATCTAAGGTTCATGAACAAAATGTGCTACAAAGAAAGACAAGACCAAGAAGCAATGAGTTTCTAATTAATTTGTTGAATCATTCTCCACTACTGTTTCTGAAAAGGGTCCAAGATTTCAGCGCTTATGCTACAGTTTTCCACTAAAAATGTGATGGCATATTCATATTTTGCCTTCAAGAGGCTGATGTACTTTCAAAAGGGGAAAGGGGAAAATTTAAGCATGTTTGGTTTAACTCAGAAAAATGAGTGAACATCTATAATATGATAGTGTTAACCTATGCACAGTGGATCACAAAGGTGATCAAGACATGATCCTGCACCTTAAGGAGCTATAACAGGAAATAAACACATGGAAAGAAACATCCAGGAGCACATGGGAAATATAATTAAAACGGAAGATGCTGCAAATCTGAGAAGACTTCCTGAAGAAAAGAATGCTTAAGATGAGTCCAATATTATTTGTCTATTGAAATCTGTGAGATGTTGTGGGATGGTCTTGAGAGGTTGACGGGTGGGAGCTATGCCTTGAGAGGAAGAAGCATGGATTTTTCTCTCATGTCTGAGAAGCGCTTTAAGCAGCAGACATAGATTGTTTTCCAATTAATTCCAGAATCAATGTAAAAGGAGGCTGAGGTAAGAGGACAATTCTGGAGACAATGTACACACTACTGTACATAAAATAGATGAACAACAAGGACCTACTGTAGAGCACAGGGACTGCTGCTTGATACCCTGTAATAACCTAAATGGGAAAGGATTTGGAAAAGAATGGAAACATGGAAATGTACAATTGAATCAAGTTGCTGTAAACCTGAAATTAATACAACTTTGTAAATCAGCTATGC
This sequence comes from Antilocapra americana, assembly GCA_007570785.1. Classification (NCBI taxonomy): domain Eukaryota; kingdom Metazoa; phylum Chordata; class Mammalia; order Artiodactyla; family Antilocapridae; genus Antilocapra; species Antilocapra americana. The sequence goes on from ML661885.1 coordinate 26,643,050, forward strand.
TCTAACATAAGGCAAAAATTTTAATAGGTGGAGTGAGGAGATGATTCTAAAGTGTGATCTGCAGACAGCAGTGTGGGTATAACCTGGGAGCAAAATCTCCTCTGGTTCTACACAGACCCCAGTGAATCATTATCTGTTTGGTCTGAATCCTCTGGTTATTCACGTGCTCCTTGAAGTTTAAGAAGCCCTGATCTACACTGGATGGGATTAGGTGCTGGGTTTGAGATCTATTGAGAAGGAGGAGCCTAAAGCTGAAGAAGTGAGAGGCACTGTAGGGATCTTGCACACCTTCCCCTACAGGCTAACACATTCATGAACCATAAGCATGAAAGTCCATCATCTGACTTGTGTTTAAGGGCTGGAGAAACTAACACACATCACAAAGCAAGTGCAGAGTAAAGAACAGGTGACAAAGAAGATATGGGAGAAGATATTTTTAAATTTTAGCAAAGTAAAGTGTTCCCTGATGGCTCAGCAAGTAAAGAATCTGCTTGCAATGCAGGGGATGCAGGAGATGTGAGGTTAATCCCTGGATTGGGAAGATCCCCTAGAGAAGGAAATGGCAACCCACTCTAGGATTCTTGCCTGAAAAATCCCCTGGACAGTGGAGCCTGGTGGGCTACAGTCCAAAGGGTCTCAAAGGATCGGGCAAGACTGAGCTCTTTATCTCCATTAAGGTTACTGTTTCTTTCTGGTGAATCGACTGTTTCTTTCTGGTGAATTGACTATTTCATCACTGGGCAATGTCCATCTTGTCCAAAGAAGAGCTAGCTGGGAAATTCAAAGGGAAATGTCCATTAGAGGTTTTTATTTACATATCTGTAGATCTGAGGAAAGATCAGGGTCTAGCTAAAGTTGTGGGAGCATCAGTCTATTTCTGGTTGTTAAAATCATGATAGTGGGATGTGATCACAGCGGGGGTGGGGTGGGGACTACATTGACTTAGAAGAGCGTTGGGATGCAGAATTCCTGAGTACAACCTTGATTGAAAGAAGCTCAGAAAGAGAAGTCAAAGATGCCTGAGAACATCCAGGAGCCCAGGGAAAGAAGTATTTCAAGAGACTGTTCAACAAATTCCACTGCAGCAGGGTTCCAGGAAGATTTATGTCTCTGGGATTTGGCAATCGTTTTAGTTCGAAAGCTGGAATATTAATTTCTTAAGGAGACTCACATTCACAGTCTTCTGCTAGCTAGATCATATTACTTTTATAAGTGAAATAGAAATCATTACGGAGTCAGAGTCAAAAATGCAGGCTATGTTGGTGGTTTTATGCAGTATTTAATTTTCCTTTTGACACTGAAAATATATCAGGTTTCAGTGGGACTCCCTAAGATGACACCTGAAGATCCAGGTTCGATGGAGCACCGGTAGCCCTAAAATCCCTTGGGGAGTGAGTCACACTCTGAAGGTTAATTTCCTGGCAGATTAGCTTGGCAACACAGGATTACTTGTAGGTAGTATGATCCCGAGTGTGTGATTTGAAGCCGGGCATCTTTATGGTCAAAACCCATTTATGACAGTTACTAGTATGTTATTTGTCTTCCCAGTGTCAATTTGCGCATCTAGAAAATTGGATGAATAATGCCTATGAAATCATTGAATTCTGTAAGGGAGAGAGAGAGAACTCCTGCAGTTTGGCAGCCTCGATCATTCCCTCCTTCTCACCCCTACAGAATCACATTTATTTTGTGACTATTACCAAAAGGTAGATATAATTGACAAGTTACTTATCTCACCTTGAAATTATTTAGAAAATTATAATTTGGATGACTAACAGGGCCAGTATAGTATCTGTAATCAGAAATTTGTAATATCAGAAAAATTAAAAATATTAAGGATTTAAAGATGTGGATGGAAATTTCAGGTCCCTAACTAATTAGGTGAGCAAGTCATTTTTCTAACATATATGTAGCACACTCATTGTAGCTCAGTTCTTTGGTAGGAAAAGCAAAATGTAAATTCCATGAAGGAAAGTAAATTCCATGTTACTATTTATTTGGTTGTTTTAATTCATTGCTATAACTTAGGATATAGTAAGAACACTCAAATATCTGCACATTTACCTAGGCATATAAGAGTTTTAGATTTTTGTTGTATATCCTATTTATTGTAGACCTCAATTTTATTGCATATAAAATGGTATCTAGGATATTTTTCTGCTCTAAGACACCTTAAGTTTATAGTTATGGATAGAATACAAGAGATAGACAACTGTGTACATAAAACAGAACATGAACAGTTAAACTGTCCACACAGTTCATATAATTTTTTATTAAGTTTTTGGGACGGGGCTGCCATAAATAGTCCATGTAGAGAATATTCAGCATATATTTTTGTGTACCTACTGTGTGCTAAGTGCTGAGAATTGGTAAACAAAGTTGATGCAGGCTTTGCCGTCACAAGACCTACAGCTCAGCTCACCTTCTCCTCTATTTCCCTGCACCCAATGGCATTAACTGTGACATGGCTGGCCAGGAGTTCACCTGTAGTTTATATTAATAGCCATGGTACAGAATGAATTAAACTGATCTATAGTAGAGTCAGTCCCATTCCACTGAACGTTACCAAAAGACTGTGGTTTGCAAAAGATGAATCAATACTAGAATAATTTTTTCCTAACCACTACAGTTATTTGAGATAAACAAAACAGATTATAGTCTACCATTGTATCAGTCAGCGACCTGACCAAGTAGGGAGAAAGTATGCAGGCAAGCAGAGTAGGAAAAAGAGAAATAAATAAAACCACACAGAGGTAGAATCACAAGGGCGGTAAAAGAACAGGGGTGACATAAGTCACGCTGACAGCCTACTTGGACTGAGCCTGATGCAGAAGAATGTCTTTGCAAGCCATGGATTTAAATCCCATGGGCTGTTGCTGAATGTTTAGTTGTATTTCCTGGTGTCTGGTGATAACCCCTTCCATGCATCCCAGGAAGATATTCATCACCATGTATATAAGCCTTTCCATAACTTATCAGCCCCCCTCTATTATGTAGACAGTTTAATTTCACATATGTTTAGAAATACCATCTAGCTATTCCTACTGGTTGTGTTACTATTTATTTAATTTTGTTGCTGATGAATTTTAAAGTGTTTTTTTTAGAACTTTTGCTTTATTTTGCAAAGCAATTCCATTTTTTAATTTCTATATGTTGTCCATTTTTACAGTAATAAGGATTGAGTATCATTTAATTTGTTTAGGTTTTCCTCTAAAAATGCTATCAGTAATTCTTTAACCTGAGAAATTAAGATTAATATTGCTCTTGTTTTTGATATACTAACATGTTGTGTGCATTTGTAATTTATCTTTAATAAGTTGAAGTTTTTCATCTATTCTGTCTGAAAATATACTGTTTTGGCAGATGTTTATATACAAAAATAAAGTCACATTTCTCTGAAGCATTAGCACTTTTTGAGCAAAACTCAAAATGTTTTTAAATGTATGGTTTAAAAAGTGATGTAGTGAAGGCGCCTATTTGTATGCATAACTGCTAATTAATGTTTCCTTAGACTGAGAGTAATACATAAATGTGTACATATTGACATGTATTTCGTATAGGCAAACCTGTGTAAATAAATCTATTTAGCCATATGTTAAACAGTTAATACATATCATCTCCTAAATACTAAATACTAAAAAGAGAAACCCAAAATGCCTTGTAACCTGTTTACAAAGTATTCAAAGGACCTCAAATCACAGGTTCTTCCAGGTTCCTTAAACCTGAGTGTCAGATGGATTCCCATATTTTACAGGGCCTTGTATCCATGTTGTCTTCACAGAACTTCTACTAACCATTGTAAAGTCTGCAAGGTTTAGAAAAACAAATTTTCTTGTCTTGCAGAATCTTTTAAAAAGGAAACTTTTAAACATGCAAAGTAAAAATCACAAAGATAAGTATATTTGCTAATAAAAATCCAAGAATTTGATTTTGAATCGTTTTATCATTTGATTTGAAAACAAACATTTCTCATGATTTTACAACTTATTTAACTTAAAAAATAAAATAAAAGGAACCTGTCTTTAATGATCCTCTCATCACTTAGAAAGAATAATGTGGAATTCAGATTTCATCTTGGATTGATCTTACTATTTCTATATGAGGGAGGTCTCCATTGCCGTGGCTTAAGCAAGTCTCTGTACACTGGTTAATATTAATACTTTTAATTACTAGTGATCAGAATGCTGAAAATAAAAATAGATTTTTGTTGTTCTTGTTAATGCGACGATTTTATTTCTAAATAAGAACAAGGAAGGGTTATCCACATTGCTTAAGAAAGATGTTGTAATGTTAATAGGCAACAACCACAAAAATAAGCAGAACTACTCAAATTCTTTTTTCTCAACTTTTCTATCAAGGAGCATGATCTTGAAAACTGGAAAAATTAGACATCGTTAAGAGGGAATTGAACTCCAGGATAGATGAGGAGATAGTAGAAAGTACCTAATCCTTCAAATGAGTTCCAGTTCCCTTATGAATAACATCCGTGGTGCTGAAAGAACTTGCAGATGTGGTGACGAAACCAGTGTCAGTAATATTTAAGAAATAATGGACAACAGAAGAGGCGCCAAAAGACTGTAGACATGAAACTACTCCAGTGCTCTAATAGGGCAAAAGCGAATTGCATCAACTCCATGTTGGCAGACTTGTCAGCTCCCAGTCAAATTTGAGATCAGGTTATCACACAGATGGCTTATAAGTAAGAAAATAATTTTATCAACTAAAACACCCTACTGCTTTGGTTTAAATTATGGTTTTTGATCATCATTTTAGTGATTTGTGATGAAATTCAGAAATGAGGTGTTGGGCAATGTTTTGTTTTTAGGTTACCCTCATTTCTGAATTTCATCACAAATCACTAAAATGATGATCAAAAACCATAATTTAAACCAAAGCAGTAGGGTGTTTTAGTTGATAAAATTATTTACTATTTCAGGAGAGATAAAAATGTATATAGCAAGAGCTGTCCAAAAAGTACTTGTGGTTTTTAATTGCCAACATACTGTGTTAGGCCAATGGGTGACAGACAGCGATGCTAAAATGGTGACAACATGACAGGGTCTATTCATGTTAATTGAAGGAAAACAGTATTACCATTGCATTTACAGCTAGTCAGAGCTCATCATGACACTTTTGTTTCTGGTTTTGGTGGCACCAACATTTGGAGGATATTGCCAAAGTTAAGCCGGTCCAAACGAGTGAAAAGGCAGATGAAGGGCACCCCCATCCTAATGGCAAACCACTGAGGGGCTTAAAAAGATTGAAAAGAGTCCTTTTCAAAGATGTAAGTAGAAGGACACAGTCATGAATAGATTGTTTTGAGCAGATCCAGAGTCCTTAGGCAGGAACAATTGGTGGATGTTGCAGGAAACCAGGGAAGAGGTTTCTTTCAATTAGAAATACCAAAAACTGAATCCGCCTATCTTATGAGGCAATCATTTTCCTGTCGCTCTTTGGGAGTGTTTAGGGAGAGACTGAATAGAACAAAGGGATTTCTACATTGCTTGGACAATTGGTCAAGTTTTTAGGTTCCTTTCAATTCTGTGATTATTTGATTCTAAGTATTTCTTACTCTCACTTAGTATTCTCTGGGTACAAGAAAAAAAATAGTAAAAGAAAGAAACAGAGACAAAAATATGGTGTGTGTGCACGGGTGCTCAGTCGTGTCTGATTGTGCAGCCCCGTGGACCGTAGTCCGCCAGGCTCCTCTATCCATGGGATTTCCCAGGAAGAATATTGAGGGAGTTTCCATTTCCTGCTCCAGGGGATCTTCTCAGTCCAGGGATTGAACCTATGTCTCTTGCGTCTCCTGTATTGGCAGCCGGATTCTCTACCACCATGCCTCCCAGGAAGCTCACAAAATATCTTAAACACTCTCTAAATATTTAGAAAAAGTTGATTGAATATAGTAGTGTTTTGTTACCATGAAGAAATGCACTCAGATGTCATCATACAAGATATCCCAGAAAAAGCTTTCTATTAGCTTTCTCCTTTGGTATAGGCACAACATTTATATCATCTTAACAGTTAATATGTATTTTGCTATTTTATCTGACTTGTTGTTATAAAAGAAACATGCTTAAGTTGTATACTTATATAAACTCAGCATCATCTTCTCTTAACTGATTTAATTAAATATAGATTGCAAGACTCTGAAATGAGCAATTGGTTGATGATTCTCAGAGCTTTTTGTGCTAAAAATTTACAACTGAGAAAGTAAAGACTTCCAACCAAAGAAGACCAGTTGTAGCCACAGCCCACGACAGGTTGGAAATCATTTGCTAATGTGAAAAATACTACCATGTTTACTCCATTTCCATGAGCTACTCAAATTCAACCTACATGGTAAGATATGTCTTGACAAGTGGCATACCTATACAATTTCTGGATTCCTAACTCAGGAAATTTGCATGTGGGTTAAAGATAAAATCTTTGAAATGTATATTCAAATCAATGAGCCATATACAAAAAAGAAACAGTCTCTAAAGTGGAGCACTTTGTTGAAAAATGCTAGTACCTTAGCACACATTTCAGAGAGAATGGGAAGTTTTAAGACAGAGAGAAAAGTTAATTTACCAGTTGGAAATATATGAAGGGTCTCCTTCAAAATCAGAGAAAGCAGTTTTATTGTCTTAGAGATCTTGCTCACTGCATCATAAATATTTCATAGACTTAACTCTGGACTGATAACATCAAGGAATATTTTTTAACATATGCAAAACATAAGCAATTTAGCTAACATGACTTTACATATTCATTATATAAATTTCAATGCTTGCTCAAGTTGAGGAGAAGTAATTTAATCATCGTAACGAGTGCTTATAGAAGAATTACACTATTGGCAAAAGTAACTGTATGGAGTTGGATTTTAAAAATAATGTGTACAGCAAATCTCATATATAATATATCGCATTATAACAAGGACTCATATATGCCAAAAGGCAAACTAAGACCCATGCGTTCACTCATTCCAACCCCCAAGCCTATAAGAACTATGTATAAAAAAGAAAAAAAGAAGAATCTTGATGTGTCTCTTTAGCCTTTGTTTTAGATATGACTCCTAAATGCTATATCCAAACATTATAAATGATTTCATGGTATTTCAAAAATGAGAAGAGCTACTGTATTTTATAGTTAAAGTAAACAGATATGAAGAGAAAACAAAAATCTTAAGGCATAGAACCTTAGAAAAAGAGAATAAAAATATAAGAACAAATTAGTTTTAGGAAGAGCATAACATTGCTCAGAAGAATGTGAAATGAGATGAAATATTTATATTTCAGAAAAGCATTAATTTTCCTTCCTAAATAACATTCACTGAGTTAATTAAGCATCAAGAAAAAATATATGAAACAAAAAGACTCAAAATACAAAAAAAAAAAGCTGCTCAGAGTATATTTTGTTATATAAAGATAGTTAGAGGGGATTACACATATATTTTCCTTTAGCTTCTTAAAGACAAGAAGGGCACCTATATTAATGGAGTTTGCAATTGAAAGCCAACATTATATTAAATTGTCAACACTAAGAAATATGTTAAAATATATGTTCCTAAAAAACTGGAGATGTTACAGAAATAATGATATAAATTAAGCAAACATAAAGCAAAATGTCTGTGGAAAATCACTGAAAATGTACTATTCTATGGTGAACCTGAAAGATACTTAAGAATTGTCATAGATCATTGGTTCCCTTCCTTGGGTCGTGACCCAGATTAACGTTGCTGAGGGTCTACAGAAGGGTCAGGAAGGATCCTCAGGGGAAAAATATGTTCCCTGACCTCCTGGATAAACACAGAATGACACAGGGGAAGGAGGTGTAGTTTGGTTTTCTCTCTGCCCCTCCCCCACTGTTCCCTCCACCCAAGGAGAAAGGAAATAGCAGGGAGGAAAAATAGGGTGCTGAGAAGGCTCTCTCTGGGCCACATCATCGGAACCCGCAACCAGTATTTACAGATCAACATCACACAAATACCTTCCTCTCTCCACTGGCTGTCATCCACCATCCTCACTGCCTACCTGGGACTCAGGGAAGACCCCCATGATTTACTGCAATGTTCCTTTTTATATATTAATCTCAAAACAGCAAATAGGTGGAATTCTTTTAGTAACTTTTTTAGTCTGGCCAATGAAACCATTAGGATGACCCATTTATAGCTTCCTTAAGAGAAAATTGAGAAGCAAGGTAATAAATGATAGAAACTGAGCAGAAAGAGTTGGTTCACAAAGCAACATACTAAAGTCCAAAACACAAGCAATGTGTTTTTTTTTTTTTCTTTCTGGTATTCAAATAAGGAAATTTGGAGCAATTTTGATTTTTCTGAATGAGAGCCAAAAACAGCTAAAGTAGTGAAGACACTCCAAGGATATGTTGGAGGAGCAACAGAATGTGTTGGTTAAGCTGCAGAAGGAGGAACCTGAAAAAAAATGAGTGTAGCAGGCAGTTCAGATGACTGGTAAAAATGACCTTGTAACTAACACTTAAAATTTAGCTTGACTATATGGAAAACTTTTTCCAAAAGATGAGCATCTAAACATCTAAGCTTGGATATAGGCTTTTAAAATGATAGATGGTATATTCATTTCTTTGTAAGATGAAGCTTAGTACTACACTTTCAGAAGTCAACTGCATAATCAGTTGCTATTCCTCTAGTAGCTAAGACTCCTGTTCCATCAACATTAAAGGGAGAGATCATTTCAACCTGATCATTTTCAGTTCTGAAACTTCATTTTGGGTGCACACTCCAACCTGTATACCATCTCAGGGACTTGCACACTGTAATCAAGGTTGCACTGTTCAACATCCTTTTCCTAGAACAATAAAGCCCTCCATACCTTTCCAACTTGTCACGTTTTCACTGCATTATAGAATTTAAGTAAGCTTTGAAGATGAAAAAGATTGTACACAATGCTTAAGTGTTACTATTATTATGATGATGATGATACAGTCTACAAGATGTACAAGGGCATTTTGGAATGAATGTATTATGAGTCACAAAGTTGCAACTGAAGACAGCTGTTTGATTGCTACTTGAGAGAGTGGAGTTGAACAAGCCTGAATATGGATGATCTCATTTGGCTTTATAAAACTAAACAGAGCACAGGCAGTTAGTTGGATAATATATCTCCAGGGGAAAGAAGAGTTAGTGTAATTCATCTCTCTGCTGTAGTATATATCATGCTCTTGCTTATAAATGCCAGATAGGATTTCTGTTTCCAAAAGGTCAGATTATCTTTAGCATGGTGACCTCACTCTTCAGTCACAACACATAAGCTTGTATTTTATTATTATTTGTTAACTTTGGTAACATTTTTAATTTTCTTCTTTTCATTTACTTCTTCCACTCTTATCATTCTTATATTATTGATTTTTTAAATCACTTTCTCCTCCCATGAGAATGAAAAAAATTACTTAGAATATTGGCTAGTATTTATGAGCTCCCTTGCTACTGTAGAGTATGGAGGAAAATATGAATCAGAAATATACAACCCACTTCACGATTCAAGACAAAAGAAATGAAGAGTCAAATAGCTATATACAATTACATAACAAGTAATGTCAAGGCTATCATATGGTCAATTACCAAATGAATCATACAGACCCAAAGGAATAGAGATTTATGCATGGAATTTATCACAATATATTAATGGAACTAGTAAAGGTTGTAGCAAAGAAATCAGTAGCATTAGGAAGACAGGAGCAAGAATGTCATTTATTGCTATAGGAATGCTGTGAGACAAGTCATAGATGTGGAAAACACAAGGTGTTTTTCGTGAAATGGTATGGTTGGAATAAAGAGCCAATGGAGAGTTTCTGGGGAAAAAAATGAGAAGACAGTTGGAGACAGATTTAGACAGATGTTGATTCTAGAATGAGATAGATTTCATTCTGAAAGCCTATGGTGTCACATGGTGTAAATATCATGGTGTCACAACTGATTCATTCATTGATCTATAGAAAAGACTGATTTGTAGAGGATGATCTGAAATTTGTGTTAACAAAGATTATGAATTGGCTCTAGGAAGGATTTTCAAGATTCCGTTGGAGAGAATGAGGATTTAAATGAAATGGCCATACAGATGTAGAATGCACACTAGGGTTAACCCATCTGTAGGTTAAGTAATATGGGAGTCACTGCAGATTTTGATAAGAAGAATAACTGGAGTAAAGGGCATACAAATATGTCTCTAATAAATATGTAAATATAGATTAGAGAAAGAGGACAATGGAGCAAACTGATGAAGCATGAGATAGAGGTCTTAATAAGGAAAAATGGCTGTAATGAAGGAAAAAAATAGAAATAAATTACATAATAAAGGAAAAAATTAATATGATTTAATGACTGTTCATATGTGATATGGTTGAGAATGAATCAGAAATGAATACATAGTTCTGTATTTGAGTGACTGAATTGTTTTGTCTCATAACTTAAAAATGCACTTTTTCTTTGCACGTGTCTGTCTACCTTGTGAAATCTGGATCTGTTGAATCTGGGTCATTGAGCAAGAAGATTGTCTATTCTGAGTGAGTAATACTCCAAAATGGAGTGGAATGAATATGAAGAATGTTTGGTTGAAGAAAAGAAAAACGTATCTAAAATAGAGGTAATTCATTGTCATTGTTGATAATATTTGACTGGCAATGAAAAAAAGAATATGTGATTTTCAGTGGCCTATATTGCATAGGTGAAGGGAGAATGTATTATACTTTCTTGACCAAAATGTATTACAAGGGTTGAATGTGTAAGTTCCGAAAGGCTGAGACCATATACACTTTTGATAACAATATAGAAGTGGAAGCTCTTTGGAGATCTCCAGATTAATGTTTTCACTGAAAAGGAAAATATTCAATATTTTTTGTTCAGAAATGGTTCGATGGACTATGTGAAAATAACATCTTTCTTCCTCAGATCACACAGTGCCTAAAAATATAGCCTTTTAAATCAGAGAATTTTCTTACTAGGATGTGACACTTTGGGTAGTATATAAGCTAAATTAGGCACCAAAATATAGTATTTGGGAAGACTATCAATGAGAAATTGGTTTAAAAACACTCACCAAGAAGAGCAGAGAAGCGAATCCTTCTTTTTCAAAATTTATCATGAGGCACTATCTCAAGTGAGAACATTCAAGATAAAAAAGATCAAAATTACTAGTCATATACTATTGTTTTGCTATAGAAATATTCATCAAAGAGTTAGTCACACATTCCCATAGTATGCTTAAATGTGTTTCATTTGTAAGAATATGTTTAAGGAGGAGTTTTGGGAAAAGCTGTTTGTGTCAATTCCTGTTTTGGTTTTATTTTGCTAACTTTTGAGAGATGTCTTTCAAATCATGAGTATAGAGCCATGTACATGACATAGAGCTTAAAATCAAACCCTGAAAGAGATCACCTACTTCTCCAAATGCTTGACATAGCTAAGAATGTCTTGAACTCATATGACATAATATAACCCAGAAATGGATGGAGGAAAACACCATAGCTTAGGAAATAAATTTGATTCTATTATTTTATTTGATTTTTTTTAACTGACTGTGTGCACTTGAGTACGTTACTAAGTTTCCCTGGATTTTCATGTCCTTAGCTGTAAAGGGGGAGCTTGCCTTGTGGCTCAGTAGTAAAGAATTCACTTGCCAATGCGGAAGACTTGGGTTCCATCCTTGGGGTTGGGGAGATCACCTGGAGGAGGAAATGGCAATCCACTCCAGTATTCTTGCTTGGAGAATCCCATGGACAGAGAAGCCTGGTGGGCTAGAGTCCATGGGGTTGCAAAGAGTCAGATACAACTTAGTGACTAAACAACCACAAACAGAAGCTGTGAAGGGAAGGGATTAGACTAGATGCTCTCAAGGAACTATGTTTTATGAGGGTTTATCATGTGGAATCTCTATAGGTGAACAAGTAGGCTGAACAGAAACCCATGACCTTGGATTTTGAATCTTGTCTACACAAAGTTTGGAGCTACTGGCTGACTGCTTTTTTTGTGTTACTACATTCCTTCACTGATTCACAGAAGGAAAAAAATATGAGAGGAATAGTAAATATCAACTTGATTATAGAGCTCCAGCGACTCTGGAAGATCAAGGTTAGCTGCTTTAGAAGGTATGAAATTATATAGCCCTGCCCAGTTCCTCCAAGTGTCTTCAAAATAGTCTTGGTTCCCATGGGCACTTTCATGCCATTCTGTTAAAGTTATAATCAGTGACTTATTTCTGGACATGATTTGGACAGTACGTACCAGGAGGTAAAATGTGTACGCCCTGTCTCCCGGCAATCCCTCTTCTAAGAACTTCACCCAAGAAGATAACCACACATGTATAGAAAGTTCTCTTCTGAAGACAGTGGTTTATAATATGAAAAATTGGGAACATTTAAAATTTAAGAGGTAAATACTCTAAACAGCCATTAAAGATATGATGTAAATAGAATGGGGAAATGTGAATATTTTACCAGGCATAAAATGGAAATTAAAGATCTACATGCCTAGTATATGATTAAAAAAATTTTGTATATATATATAATATATATATATATATATATATATACACACACGCACACATACGTATTTGTTGGTGCTGTTTAGTCACTAAGTCATGTCACTTATTTGCGACCCCATGGATCTCAGTGCACCAGGCTTCCCTGTTCTTCATCATCTCCCTGAATTCGCTCAAACTCATGTCCATTGAGTCGGTGATACTATTCTCTGTTGTCCCCATCCCCTTCTCCTCCTACCCTCAATCTCTGCTAGCATCAGAGTCTTTTCCAATGAGTCAGCTCTTTGCATCAGGTGGCCAAAGTATTAGAGCTTCAGCATCAGTCCTTCCAATGACTATTAAGGGTTGATTTCCTTTAGGATGTACTGGTTTGATCTCCTTGCAGTCCAAGGGACTCTTAAGAGTCTTCTCCAGCACCACAGTTCAAAAGCATCAGTTCTTTGGTGCTCAGCCGTCTTTATGGACCAACTCTCACATCCGTACATGACTACTGGAAAAACTATAGCTTTGACTAGACGGACCTTTGTTGGCAAAGTAATGTCTCTGCTTTTTAATATGCTGTTTAGATTTGTCATAGCTTTCTTTCCAAGGAGCAAGAGTCTTATTATATATATAAATGAACTGGTAGGATTTCAGAATTTTTAACTTCTTTTTTGGAACGTTCCTACAATTTCTTAGGATCAGTATGTATCAATATTTCTAAAATAGTAAAATGAATAAAGAATAATCTTGGCTTCTAATGAGCTGAAAAGGAATACAGAATACCAGAGTAATAGCTATACCAGTAGTGAAAAAATCTTTTTTTGGATCATAGTTAAGTTGTGAAATATTAAAACTGGGAATACTTTTTTTGCTTTTAGAAAAGTGTCCAGTATCAGGGATTACAATGTCTGCAGCTGTGCTTAAGTATGTACTATATTATTGTTACTAAAAGATTTCCCTTTGTTTCTAGCTTAAAATCTCTGAAGTCACATACTTATTGTGTATTTTGTTGTGATTTTTTTAAGTTAGCATGTTTTGCCTTCCCTTGGTAATACTTGTGGCATACTTCTTTCTCTTGTCCAACATTTGAACTCACTCTTTACCATGTAAATCTTTGTAAGGAGTAAAGAAAAACCTCTCCTTATAGAAGCTAATCATGTGACATACTTGCTTTTATTGTATTCTCAGAGAGAAGGCACAGCCTTCACCGTCAGACACTCCTGCATCGGACTTTAACTAAGGGGCTATAACTATAAGAAGAGGAAGTGAGAAAGGATATTCTTTCTTTCCTGGTGGCAGAAACAGTGTTGATGGCCGCATGGGCAAGATTCTGGGGGCAAAAGTGCTAGCTGTGCAAATGTCACATTTTGGGATGAGTTATGGCAGCAGATATTTATCAGTCTAGTTCTGATAGTTTCACATGTTACTTCTGGAAGCTAAGCTATGGGTTGGTTTTCAAGCTCTCTCAATGATTGAACTACCAGGAACCCTGCCTAATATACTCCCAGTTCTCTGCTTCTCATCTTCAAATGTACACACACTGTTGCTGTTGTTCAGTCACTGAGTCATGTCTGACTATTTGCAACCCCGTGGACTGCAGCAAGCAAGGCAGTCCCTCACCATCTCTTGGAGTTTGCCCAAGTTTGTGTCCATTGAATCAGTGTTGCTATCAAATCATCTCATCTTCTGCCTCCCTGTTCTCCTTTTGCCTTCACTCTTTAATCTATGTGTATCTTTATCTTCCCTCTAATATTAGGAAGCTTGTGTGCCTTCCCCTATTCAAGGAAGAGGGTATGCTGCAGATGCCATCTGTCACCATCTTAAGGACTTGGTTTCTCACTTCGCGCCCTTTTTATCTGCTTTATCAATTTCTCCCTTTTTACAGAGTCTTTCCCTGTGAACATGTGAACATGTTTGATGGATCTGCCCTCTTAAAAAAAAGATGTCTTGCCCTCACCCATACTTTCAAATAACCAAGCCTCTGACTCTTTAACTGCCAAGCATCCTAAAAGGGTTATCTATTCGCATTGCTTCCAGTTCTTCACCTCTGACTCATTCTCCAACTCTCTCCATAATGGTTTCAGTTCTCATTATTCCACTGCAAAAGATTGTGACAAGGTCTCCAACACCCGAATGCCATATAATCTGACTTATGTAACTCAACCTCTCACCTTTCCCTTTCTTGCAATATTTTCTTTCCTCTTGGATAGTTTGCACTTTACCCTCATTTTTTGTCTTTCACATGGGTTTTCCCCCCAATCTCCTTTACTGGTTGAGAAGAAATGTTTGTCCCTAGATGATCTCTATAGTCTCAGTACTAAATGCTCATCTTTTCTAAAATTATTCTAGAAATAATGTGATCTATTTCAATGGCTTGAAATGTAACTTGTATACTAATGGTGATGATGAGATATATGTCTGTATCTACCTATCTAGATTTAAATCTAGACATGGACATATTCTTTCCTTCCAGATCTCTTTATTATGAGTTCTAGATGTCACATCTCCACTTGAAAGTCACACTTGCCCCACTAAAACCTATTTCTTCCCTAGCCTTCTTCATCCTCGTAAATTGCACCACATTGCCCTGTTTCTTCAAGTAGATACACTAAAAGACATGCTTATATCCTCCTTTCCTCTTATTTCTCATACTCAATACATTGGAAACACCTTGTGATTCTACATGTGAGTTAACTCAAGTCTGCTAACTTCTCTACCTCCTTGGACACTACCTTCATCTAAGTACTAAATCCCCTGATAGCCCTATAACCACTCTTGTGACAACCCTTGGCTCTAGTGGCTTTTCCCTATAAGATCATCAGCCTTAAGACAGAAGAATTCTTGTTTGTCTGGAATTTCTTACTCTTAGCCCAGTGCCTTATACATAGTAGGTGTTTGGTAAATATTTGTTTAATTAAAAAAATATCAATTCATCAACCAACTGATTCGTTCAGTTGGCAGCAAGTTGAGCATTAACTTGGTCTAGAGAACTGAGGAAAAGCAGATGGTGATATGAATTGAATTTGAATGCTTTATAAATATAATTAAAATCCCCATTATCACAGCTGCCAACTAAAGAACCTGAAGGATAAAAAGGACTATTCAAAGTAGGGGGACTGAGAGATATAGTCTTGTTAATGATGTTGCAGTTTATCTCATTTGCAATGGAGATTGCTTTTAAAATAATTTAATATATCCAAGTACTATTAATTGATTAATTTGACAAATAATTACTGAGCCCCTATTATATGACAGTTACTCTTACCAGTGTAGGAATCCAGCAGCAAACCAGACAAAACCCCAACACCTATAAAGCTTACAGCTTAGTTAGGAAAGGGGCTTCCCAGGGGGCGCTAGTGGTAAAGAAACCATCTGCCAATGCAGGAGACATAAGAGACACGGGTTTGATCCCTGCGTTGGGAAGATCTCCTGGAGAAGAGAATGACAACCCACTCCAGTTAGGGAGACAGACAAATCTCAGACAGATAAATAAGTAAACTTCATATGTTCGTGCTGAGTCACATCAATTGTGTCTGATTCTTTGTGACCCCATGAACAGTAACCCACCAGGCTCCTCTGTCCATGGGGTTTTCCAGGCAAGAATACCCGAATGGGTTGCCATGCCCTTCTCCAAGGGATCTTCCTAACCTGGGGATTGAACCTGTGTCTCTTACATCACCTGCATTGGCAGGCAGGTTCTTTACCACTGGGCTTCCCTTGTGGCTCAGCTGGTAAAGAATACACCTGCAATGCGGGAGACCTGGGTTTGATCTCTGGGTTGGGAATATCCCCTGGAGAAAGGAAAGGCTACGCACCCCAGTATTCTGGCCTGGAGAATTCCATAGACTGTATAGTCTATGGGATTGCAAAGGGTTGGACATGACTGAGTGACTTTTACTTCTTCACCACTAGCACCACCTGGGAAGCTCTAAAATTTCATAGAGTATCTTATGCTGATAAACGTGGAGGATAAAAAATAAAGCAAGAAAGAGGGCGTAACATGTAGAGAGGGATTCAATATTTTGAGTGCCCAAGGAAGGCCTTGCTGAGGATATGATTTTTAAATAAATACTTGGATGAAGTGAGGGAGAGAGCCATTGGGATATTCATGGGGAAAACATTCCAAGCAGAGGGAACAGCAGGTGCAAAGGCCCTGAGGAAGTAATGCATTTTCATATAAAATGAATATCAAAGAGGCCAGTGCTGGAGTGGAGGGAATGAAGGCGAGGGTAATAGGAAATTGAGAGGTAAAGTTGGGAGTGGTAGTGGGATTCTTTCATAGTTACAGTGAAGGCTTTGGATTTAATGCAAAATGACATGAAAGCTATTAGGACACTTTGAATCAAGATGTGGTATATGATCTGGCTTAAGTATCTTACTCTGATTAGCCTACAAGATTAGCTGAGTGATGCCAACATAAACCAGATTCAAAATTATCTTAATTATAGAACTTGTTGCTGTTCAGTCACTTGGTTGTGTCTGACTCTTTGCAGCCCCATGGACTGCAGCACGCCAAGGTTCCCAGTCTCCCAGAGTTTGCTTAAACTCATGTCTATTGAGTCAGTGATGCCATCCAATCATCTCATCCTCTGTTGCCCCTTTCTCCTCCTGCCTCCAATCTTTCCCAGCACTGGGGTCTTTTCCAGTGAGTTGGCTCTTTATATCAGGTGGCCAAAGTATTGGAGCTTCAGATTCAGCATCATCCTTCCAATGAACATTCACAATGTACAATGTTCATTATAGTTACGTACTTCAAAGCATGTTAGTTTATATGCCTTTCTGATACTTTGGTCTAAGCCAAAAAAAAAAAAAAAGAAAGAAAAACCTGTTAACAATAATGAAATAATATTCAAGAGCACTTACAGAACTTATAATTCCTTATTTTAGAAAAATTAATTAAAAGCAAAAAGTCACTTTATAAACACAACATTTATATAATTGACTAATTTTTTAGTGAAAGAAAAGATTACTTGTAGCCTAGTAATTACCAATATATATCATCACTAAGTATAAAATATAATACAAAATATCTTTATTGTTATTTTGGGGAACTTCTTAGGCCTGAGTGCTTACATTTAAATCCTAACTCTGTCCCCCACCAACCATGTAATCTTGGGCAATTTCTCTGTATGCCTCAATTTCCTTATCTCTAAAATGTGAATAATAATCAAAACTCCTTCAAAGAGTTGTTTTGAGAGTAAAGGACATAACACTGTGCTTGATATGGAGTAAATGTTCTATATTAATAATTATTATCATTATTGTGATTATTATCATTTCTTACCTTAAAGTTGTTGCATTTAAGATGGAACAATAGACAAATGAATCTTTAAAGAAACTTTCAGGTCTAACTTTTTATGATTGTATGTGGACTAGAGTAAGATTGTGTTACACCTTGCCTCACACCAGTTTTATTTTTATAAACAATATTTCATGAATAAATTGGAAAATATATATTAGAAGATCAGAATAATTCAAATGTTTTTCTAATTTAACAGATTTTTAGATTTGGCATAACATCCGATATCTAGGTCTCTTGTGCTTTTAGTGTCTCACACATTGTCACAGCATAACCTTGTTTTAATAAGTGCTGTGTTTATAGGTAAGTAGAAAATAGACACCATTAGAGCCATATTTCATAGGTTCAGTTACTAATAATGAAATGCAACACAAGAATTTAGTATTTAATCCCTATTAAAAATGATAACAGGGCTTCCCTGGTGGCTCAGTGGTAAAGAATCCATCTGCTATGCAGGAGACGAGGGCTCAATCCCTGGGTCAGGAAGACCTCCTGGAGGAGAGCATGGCAACCCATTGTAGTATTCTTTCTTGGAGAATCCCATGGACGGGGAAGCCTGGCAGGTTAGAATTCATTGGGTCGCAAATGAGTTGTACCTGACTTACCGACTAAGTAACAAACAACAACAAAAAAATGATGACAGAAAGATCGTTTGAGTCTATCCCTAGATATCTTTAGGACAATAATTTTTTAGAGCTGACAGCTCATAGATGTTATATATGTAGTCATCATTCAAACACTTAGGCTAACACTAAAGGTAAATTTTGTGCACCAAATTTGCCATTTTCTTTTCCATTATAGTTTATTATAAGACATTGAATATAGTGCTTTATAGTAGGACCTTGCTTATTTATTTTCTATACAGCAGTTTGTATCTGCTAATCTCAAACTTCTAATTTATCCCTCCCCCTGCCCTTTCCCCTTTGGTAACTAATTTTGTTCCCTATGTACCAAATAGATTTTAATTTTGTCCCTCATCTTTCTTTGACCAGCAAGGACCTCTATGAAATCTCCATTCCCACATGTGGATTTGAATTCCTTGGTCATCTTCTTATGGAGACTTTCAAATACTAAAGGATTATCAATGTGTTAGAATGAACATTTTGCCTAGTTGGTCTTTTATTTCCTTCAGCATATTTTGAAGAGTATTGTACCAAAAAAAAAAGTCTTCTACTGACTCAAGAATAGTAATTTGTGCAGTCAAGGACACATGTAATTTAAAAGTGTTAAATACAACTAATGATTTAAACAAATATCCCAGAGCTAGAGAGAGTACAGGGGATTTCCTGGAGACACAGATGGTAAAGAAACTGCGTGCAATGCAAGATACCCTGGTTTGATCCCTGGGTCAAAAAGATCCCCTGGAGAAGATAATGGCTACCTGCTCTAGTATTCTTGCCTGGAGAATTCCATGGACAGAGAAATCTGGGATCACAGTCCATGGGGTCACAAAAAGTCAGACACCACTGTGCAACTAACACTTTCACTTTTAAGAGAAAGTACAGGATATCTCAAATATTCTGCTATTGTTCACAGCAGTTATTGGAATTTGTTTTCGGATATGTCTATTACATTTCTAAATCATTTCTAATATCTTCATGTCTTTGCTATCTGAGGGTGAGGGTGGATTTGATGTTGGATACTGTCAAAAATTACACAGAGCCAAGTCTGGCTTATCAATTTGTGCATTACCATTTTGGGTAAAACATGAAAATTTATTTGTTTGATTCTCTTATAATTGGATGGAGAATCCCAGGGATGGGGGAGCCTGGTGGGCTGCCATCTATGGGGTCACACAGAGTTGGACATGACTGGAGTGACTTAGCAGCAGCAGCAGCAGCTTATAATTGGATAGAAATGCAATTATAATTTTTTAAGTTCTATATAGTATAGTTCTTTGATGCATATATATTATGCATACTAAGTCGCTTCAGCTGTGTCTGACTCTTGCAACCCTATGGACTGTAGCCCACCAGGCTTCTCTGTCAAGGGGATTCTCCAGGTAATAATACTGAAGTGGGTTGCCATGCCCTCCTCCAGGGGATCTTCCTGACCCAGGGATCAAACCTGCCTCTCTTATGTCTCCTGCATTGGCAGGAGGGTTCTTTACCTCTAGTACCAACTGGGAAGTCAATTCACATTGGTTTAAGGAAACTGGAGAACTGACTGAGGAGCAGTGTAATTCAAGGGTCTGAGCAATGTTGCAGAACCCAAATCTGTCTCTCTATGTCTAACGTCTGTTTTCTCTGTATCTACTCAAACCTTCTGTGGTGACAAGACAGCTGAAAGAGCTCCATCCTCACATCTTTGCAGGACCAAGTGTGATGGAAAGATCAACATTTCCTCTCCAACTGTACTCTGAGGGGTCCATGGCTCTGACTCTGTCAGGTTCCTGAATGGGAAGCTCTGATAAGCAAGGCTAGAGTTCAATGCTGGCTTTCTCGCAGTGAGCCATCTTTATGGATTAGAAATGGAGGCTTCTCTTCCCTCAAAGGGAAACCAGTATTCTTTGCTAGGGAATAGAGAAAGGTTGTTGGTAGCTGAAAATTAGCAGATGCTTTAGCACAAGTGGGAACACACACACACACACACACACACACACACACAATACCTTTGTATTTACAAGGTTAAGTATCAAGTCAAAATCATAGGTTTTCATCTGAGTCTCAACTCTGCCACCAGAATGAAAACATAGTGTAGTAGGGCATTAAACCCTTGATCCATCTGGTTCTACACCTGAATGCATGTGACTTTGGCTATGTCACTGCATATTTCTCAGGTTCCTTATCTATAGAATAGGAATAATGGGAAAACACTCTACTTCTTAGAATATCTATTCAGATTAAATGAATTAATAGATGTGAAACAGACTTCCCTAGTGGTCCAGTGGTTAAGACTCTGTGCTTCCAATGCAGGGGGCATGAGTTTGATCCCTGGTCAGAGAACCAAGATCCCATGTGCCACATGGTATGGCCAGAAAGTGAAAAGACAAACAAACAAAAAACAATAGATGTGAGATATTAAATCCTGGCACATCACAAACTCTGCACGAGTGTTAGCCATTATTATCACTTGTGTGTCCTTGAGCTTTACAGGCATTCACTGCCTAGGCCTCTGTTTTCTTATTGGTAAAATTAGAGGGAAGATCTGCATTAAATGGGAAGTCAGTGCTCTCTAAATCTGTGCTTTCAGAAGCATACCCTCTAAATAGTCCTTTCAAAGGAAGAGGAGGCCTAACGTCCAGCACAAAGTGGCTAAATTTTACCATGACTTCAGCAAAAATTGGGGCTTCCCTGGTGGCTCAGTGGTAAAGACTCTGCCTGCAGTGAAGGAGACCTGGGTTCGATCCCTGAGTCGGGGTGATTCCGTGGAGGAGGGCATGGCAACCCACTCTAGTATTCTTGCCTGGAGAATTCCATGGACAGAGGAAGCTGGCAGGCTACAGTCCATGCTGTCATACAGAGTTGGGCATGACTGAAGTGACACATGACAAACCAGCAAGATTTTAAGTGTTGACTGATGACGTTAAAAGTCATAGTATAGTATCCTTCTGAGCAGCATGACAGTGTAGTTGCCCAGAGCATAGAGTTAACATTAGCCAATACTTGAACCATCTTTAGAACATATTCCATATGTTAATCTAGACAAATTGTTCAGATGTGCCTCACAGAATAGGTTGTTTCTGGATAGCTACTTTATGTTCATTTTAATTTTGTGGTCTAAATATAGAATTGCCTTTACTCATCTAATATGAGATCAAGATATGAAGCTACATGTCTCTTCAAATAATATAAAATTTGGTACTTCAAATCTATGCTGGACTCGTGACTTATATAGCAATTAGAAACTCTAAGCATAAGTGAAGGAGTAGTTGCATTCTTCATATATTTTTATATTTGAAAAAGAGTAGGTGATATGCTTTGATTGTTTCCTTTTTTAAAAACTTCAATATACGTGTGAATATATGTATATGAATATATATATATATATTGTACTATGATATTCTGCATTATATTATAATTAATAATTGGATATGAATAGTTCAAGGATTTTGCTCAGGGCTGCTTTTAAAAAAGTAAGTTAAAGAATTTTGAACATATTAGGTAGTACTGTCTCAAAACTTGGTTTAAGAATAATAGAAATAAAAAGATAATTCATATTATCATTTAATAAAAAGCTACTCCCAATGATCATGACATTGTCATCTGTAGCCATTGATATGTCCCTTCCCTGGTGGCTCAGATGGAAAAGAATCTGCCTGCAATGCAGGAGACCCAGAACTCAGGGGTCGAGAAGATCCCATGGAGAAGGAAATGACAACCCCTTCAGTATTCTTGCCTGGGAAATCCCATCTACGGTGGAGCCTGGAGGACTACAGTCCTTGGTGTTGCAGAGTCAGGCACGACTGAGAAACTAACACTTTTTGCAATTACCCAAAGACCTCTGATATTTTGGGAGAGGTGAATAATATAGTTAGAAGTTTCAAATATTACCAACGTGCTCAATTTCTAAGTTGTGAATTTCTTGGGGCTCAAGAAATTCTCCTTATTCCCAGGAGTTTTACCTTGTTTATCTTACTGACTTAATTAGCTTTGAACTCTGAATGTCCATGCTTCTCTTTCCAGGCAGAGCTATCTCCAGAGTCTAGACTAGAGCAAATTGGAACAATTGCCCAGGGCTCTGCTCTGCTGAGGAAACCCAGCAGCTGGGGCTGCTGAAGCAGATTTGTGGTTGCTGGCTAGGCAGGAAGAAGGAGAGAGTGGGAGTTACTATGATAGAACACAATGATCAAAGACAATTATCACAGCTTTCTATAGAGCATTATCTATCCCCAACTTTTGACCACCCCATGAAGACACAGTAACCTCAGGGTCTAAGCACTGCAAATAAATGACGTTGCCCACCATATATGAACAACCTTATTCCCCAGATTAGTTCAACCTTTATCAAGGTCTATCTGCACAGTTGTAGTGAATTATTTAATAGATGTCATAGTCAAAGGATCACTCTCTCGTTCTATAGTGAAGACAAAAATTACATGGTGTCCTTATTTGAATTGCATTCTCAGGCCCCACCTCTATTCAATCGGTGAGGCCAATTCGGCTTCCTAGGTGGTTCAGTGATAAAGAATCTGCCTGCCAATTCAGGAGATGTGGGTTTGACCTCTGGGTCAGGAAGATCCCCTGGAAAAAGAAATGGCAACCCAATTCAGTATTCTTGCTTGGGAAATCTCATAGACAGAGGAGTCTGGCAGGCTACAGTCTGTGGGGTCAAAAACATGACTTAGTGACTAAACAACAACAGCATCAAGATACATTTGTACTTTTAAAAAAAGCACCCAAGTTAATGTAGTAAGTACTTAATTAGACCATAAAATCCACAAGGTGGGTGGGGGCATGTCAGCTCATTTCCACCTGGGACACTCATACCTAACACAATATCTGGCATATCACAGTTACTCAACACACAAATGTTTAACTTTTTGAATTATAATTTAGTGAATTAAAGGACTCTGCTAGACCCTCAGTTACAAAGAAGATTTTATCAATCAGAATCCAGGAAGATAACACGAGCGACACTCAAAGAAAAATTTGAAAAGTATTTCATGAGCGATCATTTAAAAGTCTTGGGCAGAGTTTAAGGACCTAAAAAGATGATGAAACATCCAGGGCCTAAAACCCACCAGAATCAGCTGCCCCGGGCCTAAAATCACAAGAGTCAGGGTAGGAGGGCTTTTTACGGGAACCCTACAGGACTGTATCCATGGTACAGGGGCTGCCAGGCAGGAGAGAGTGGAAAGAATAAGGACCCTGATAGTCTCTGCTCTCATTTCTTTGAGTCCATGATGTCATTGGTCAAATCCCTCCAGAGTCCAGATGGCAAGGAAGCCCAGGGGGATGGAGTGGTCTGCTTCTCATGGTATAGAGCACAGAAAAAGTGAAGGGCTGCTTCTTTCTAGAAGTGGATTGTCTTCTGTCTTCTGAGCACCATACAAGTTCTGATGAACAAAGTTTGGAGTGGGAATGATACTTCTCATTGGATCATTTGGCCATGTCTACATGGATGTCTATAGACCAGGCCCTTCAAATTGTGTAGATACTCCAAGGATGAATCAATTATGCGAACACCAAGGTGGAATGTTAACTAAATGCAAGTTTTCATTTACCAGATGGGGGCTTCCCTGGTGGCTCAGCTGATAAAGAAGCCGCCTGCAATGCCGGAGACCTGGGTTTGACCCCTGGCTTGGGAAGATCCTCTGGAGAAGGGAAAGGCTAGCCACTCCAATATTCTGGCCTGGAGAATTTCATGGACTGTATAGTCCATGGGGTCACAAAGAGTCGGACACAACTGAGTGACTTTCACACACTCATAGACACATACACATGTACATATGATGCACACATGCTCACACACACTTTCATGGGATTCATGTAACCTTGTGAAACATGATCACTGTGAGAACCTGGATGTTTGGATCTTTTATCCCAATTAAGTATCACATAAGTGCTTGATAATTTAATATCTGCAAAATTAATAGCTATTGGTAGATTTGATGTATATTAAAATGATTCAATGTTTTTATGTTATACAATGAAGATAAAAAATACTGTTAATGCTTAAAGAGTTTATCTCTACCTCACTTTTATAGTTTTCCTAATGTATGCTTATAATTTCTAAAACTACAAATAATCTCGCCCCATCTAAAAAATTCTCAGCTTTCAACTTCATTTTCTATACCCCCACATTTTAATGCCTAGGATTTAGTTACAGACAATTTAATTCACTATTTTTAGAGCAACATAGAATTATGAATCCAAAGTTAACGGTAATGAGGACAATATTTCAGAAGAGGACAAGCGTCTTCTCTGATACAGTGCCAAAAATATGCTGCCGAGATGAAGACCACCCTGAAGCTTCAGTTGGCACATAATACATCAGACCATATGTATTAAGGGAAAAAAGAACTGAAAGAAAGGAAGGAAAGGCCACATGGAGCATTTGAAATTTGCACTCCATAGTGTGTTTCTAAGCAAAATGTAAAGAGCCTGTTCCAACCTCCAAATTCAATTTAACAGATGTTACTGAATACCTACTATCTGATGGTCTTCTGCCTTCAAGAATCTTACAGTTTAGGGGGTGGTTAGGTCAACAAGCAACATCATATGAGTCACCATGATGGAGTACTACCTAGAGAGAGAAGCAAGTCCCATGGAAGCTTGCTTCCTGCATTGCTGATTGTGATTTGGAATTTGGGGAAGCTACAAGCAAAAGTTAGGATCTGAGTTTGATCTTGGAAGAAGAGAAGGTGTTCAGCGTAGAGAGCTAGCAGGAAAGGGCCCCTCAAAGCCTTCCGGGTAGAAGGTGGCACTAAAGGAAAAACAAACATTTGAAATGTCAGATGGATCTGGGGAAGGGCTCAACTAGTGGCTCAGGAGGGCATGGAAGAACGGAGCAAAGAATGAGGCCAGAAAAGTGTTCAGGACTGGGTTATGAGGACATGAATGTCCTCAGCCCCCCGATGTTATTCCTTTGACGGCTGGGAGTCCTGGGATTTTTGTCATGAGGAATAAAAAGTG
The DNA here is from genome assembly GCA_007570785.1 of Antilocapra americana. Classification (NCBI taxonomy): domain Eukaryota; kingdom Metazoa; phylum Chordata; class Mammalia; order Artiodactyla; family Antilocapridae; genus Antilocapra; species Antilocapra americana. The sequence goes on from ML661885.1 coordinate 26,668,405, forward strand.
CTGAAGGGAGGTGATCTGACCTGCTAGTGCTGTATAATAATGAACAGAGGGTGAGAGAGAAGGAGGAAAAGCTCCAAGGGATGTCTTGGGAGAGGTAATGATGTTTTAATTTGGGAAGAGTCCATGTGGATGGAAATAAAGGCAGTAAGAGGTACCAAAGCCTTTAGAAAGGCAACAATGGGAAGACTGGGTAACTGATTGGATGTGGGGCCTGTGGGGTGGGTATTGCCAAAGATGTCAAATGTCTGAGGTTTCTGGTCAGGATGACTCATGCCTTTAACAGAGATAGGGTTTGTCTATTTCCTTCCTCCTTCCATGTTGTCTCTCGTTCATAGCCTCCTCTTCCTAAATTGTGATATTTGACATGTATCCTACCATTCAGGTTCACAAGTTTGAATGTCCAGTGGAATAATTCCATCTGATATTTAGGCAAAATTTGGTGTTGGGATTGCATATATACAATTTAGAATATTAATTGCACAAAATTGGATGAGTGAATGGGATGAAAATGTGTTACAGCAGAAGATCTGAGAGCAGAAGTTAGAAATATGGAGAAAATTGGAAAACACCTAGTTTTCAGGGTCAGATAGTGAATCTGGGTTCATTCAGATGTAGACTTCTGTCTGACGTGAGAGAAGGGAAGTGAGTCCAGCTGTTTCCCGCACTGGATGGGTTTGGATAGACGTGCTGAGCCAGCCTATATAACTCTACTTTCAATCCAATGGATAGTATACAGTCGGACATTCATAAAAACTAATGAAAAATCAAGAAATGTTATTATTATTCTCAGGCACCCAGGCAGGGATTGTGTGTGTGTGTATGTGTGTGTTCATGCGCACGTATGCATGCTGTGTATGTGTGTGTGTGTCCACACCTCAGAAATTTGTTTCCTCTTTTAATTAAATAAAGCCCATGTTTGTTGGCTTTTAGGGTGGGCTGCAAGGCCCATCTGTTTAACTAGGCAGTTGCCTGATATTGAAGGGGGAGGATTGGCAAGTGTTAACTGTGAATTTGAAAACCAGATACAGGCTATTTAGAGCTGAATTTATCTTTAATAAATTCACCCAGAGGTGTTCAGAAATAGGTAGTTTGGAAAATGATCATAATTTGTACAGAAGAGGGTGTTATTTTTTTATTTTTAAAGGTTGAGTGGTGTGTGATTGCAAGAAGAAAGGGAATTGGGGAAGTTCACCTTTGATACACACATTGTTGCTTTAGGTCTCAGTCTGAAGGAGGGCCGTCTGTTTCCATAATTGCTTCTGATACGCTGGGAGGCAAAATGGTCTTCCATTTCCTATGATATAGTACGAACTTGAGAGCAAATAATACATAAATATTTTCTTGATAGTATGTGGTAAAGCAGTTGGCATTTAGGACCAAGAGTTGTCAATCTTTGAGGTTTCTGAAAGGAATTGCAATTTATGACGTGTTAGAGTAAACAGTTGGATTACATTTCTGAAATACGTGTTCCATCAGGTAAAATCATTGTGATTACAGGCACGGGGACTGTAAGTAAGTTATGTGCTAAAAGGTTGAAAATGTAAGACAAGTATGCTTGTGCTTAACTCCTAATCCCTCTTTGCATCTCTGATGAATAAACTACAAGAAAAGGTGGGAAAGGAATGTTTAAAATAAAAAAGTATATTATGTGACTTTGATATATAAATAAGCATTAATACAGCTCAAGGAATTGTTTCATCAGTGGTCCAGCCTTGAGAGAAAATTCCAGAATTCAAAGAATTAAGGAAGATCATAAAAAAGTTATTTTAGTTGGAAGTTATTTCTTTTGTTTGCTTTTTAAAATTTCTCTTAATTTCTTGTTTATTTTCTGATGCACCCTTCAAAAAGGAAGGTTGTCATTTTAACATCCAGGCTCCATTGTTCAGAAATGCATCGCATATAAACGCAAAAGAAGAGAATGGTTTTAAGAGCTTTGCATATGTTTGACAGCAGAAGATAATAAATGTAAATAAATCTTTAATATTTCCCCTAATTCATTTTGTGCCATGCAAATGTCAGGACTATAAAAACAAATCAACAAACATTTGAAGAAAAACAATATACATAACTTATTTTATATATTAAAAACAACTGTCAAACAATTATGACCTCATGTATTAGCTGGTTGTTTTGAAATATTCCTACTAAAATTAAAAAATGCTAATACTTTGAGGGCCTTTGAGCTTAAACATATTGTGTCAATCAAGAGCATATGTAATATATCTAAACCATGAGGTAAAAATTTTCTTCATAAATTATTTCATAAATAAATAAGTAATTTGCTTGAAAAAGTTTACAAAAAATATTTGTGCTTTTATTAAGTTCTCTACAGATCTTTTGTGGTTAATATAAATGGATTGATACAGACAGCATTTTGATCTGCTGTATATTCCAACTCAAAATACCAAAAAGAACATGAAGAGATTCTTCATTTCTCAGGCAAACTTCAGCAAAATTGAGTCGGTGAAACTTCATTCATTACATTTTTAAGTGACCATGAATTTGTTGGCTTAGTACCTGAAGTGTAACTTTATCCTTTCAATTAAAGGACATAATTCACCCTCAGACCTTCGGCTTTAACTTTTTATATAATATATAATTTGGGGTACACTTAATGGTCAAATATTTTATTATTACAGGTGGAAAAACACCAGCCATCTCAAGGGTTTTGGGCTTGCAAAAGCGTGTAATTTTATTTTTTTTTAAAACCAATTTAATCAATGATTGTTTCATGTGAGTAAATTTACACTCTTGACGATTGCCTTAGATTTGAGGGTGACAGAGAGGAAGATCATGTCCCCTTTTAAAATACCATTTAAATCTTGAGGAGCAGAAGGAGATTAGGGACTAATACTTGTGGTAGATTGTACTATTTAGCTTTGCTGTTAGGATGCTATAACCTCAGCTTTTTATCAGTTCCAAACCAGACAGGGCAATTTTAGGTGGTATTAACCATTTAAATACAAATGGTTTTACTATTTAGATATGTATTTCAAAATTTAATCAATCTAATATTTTTAGTTAGTCATTGCTAAAGAATGTTTCATTCAGATCCTTTTTTTTTCTCCTGAATAAAAATGTTTCTCACTCTGCCAGTGCATATTTCCATTAAAGTTGGTAAGCTAATTTATGGCTTAAAAAAGAAAATAAAATCCTATATTTAATATATGAATACTTTTTACGGTGGAAATTGGTGGTGGACAGTATTAAATGACTCTAGTGTGGAAATATGCAGGTGGTCATTAGTAGGGGACTATGAGATTTACTGAAGAGTTTGATATGAATTTTCCCTGCAAGCAAGACCATATATTAAATCTAACTCTTTTTCCAAATTCGTTTAAATTGATGATAACATATGAATAACTCCATGCATATGAGATTCATTGTCTTCTCACTGCTCTAGGGATACACTGTTTACTTCACTGTAGAACTGTGTTTTGACTCTTCTACCTGACTAATTTCTACTGCAAAAGTGCTGTTGTTTATCTGCTCATAAAGAGTGTATGGGACACAATTGTGGAACAAAAGTGTTACAAAATGGATTCAGTGTTATCTGTCTGACTAGCTGTATTAGCAGAAATGAGGACCTTACAGAAAAAGAAGTTCTAAAGAGCACACATACATTTTGAAAATGATTGGCTTTTTCACTTCTGATAATAATATGTTTCGAAAATATGCTCATCTTTTCTCTGAGAAGATGAGAGAATCATTTAGTGAAAAATATTTTGAAGGAAATTATTTCATCTTCACCTCACAGATTCATGAGCCGTACCTCTCTAAAACTCTAATTTTAATCATTTTGCAGTTTGGAGAAGGAAGGATGTTTTTTCTTGTAGCACAAAATTAGCTTAAACTGACTTTCACTAGAGGAAAAACACGCCGAAATCACCCCACTGAAGAAAATGAAGTCCAAACGGCTAAGAAATGTTTATTTAGTTTTTAGCATCTACTATACTTCAAATCCTGTCTTGGTCTTCTTTTATGCATTGTTGATCTTTAGAAGTTCAAGAAAAGAAAAAAAGAAAAAGAAAAAAAAAACCCTCTCGATTCAGTAACTTCATGTTGAGAGAATTTTATTTAACAATGAGAGTATCTCTAGATGTGAATTGGTAAAAAGAATGTCATGCTTAATTCGGAATCCCTTATCTGCTACTAAAACCCCAAAGAGCAGCAGGTATTAATCTTGCTGCATTTGAATAATGTCCCCATTTTTATCTATTTTGTCGTACCCCCTTTAAGCACCCATTGAGCTTGCTAGCTTCTCTCCAGCTCAGAAAACCATAGCAACCTCAGTCCGCACTTCTCCAACTCAGGATAGAGTTCAAGTTGTTCCCCTCCAAGCCCTCTGGCTATCATATGCAAGGGAAACCCTGACCACCGAATAGGTGTCCTAAGACTTGCACGTCCTAGGAAAAGGGCGGGGGAGGGGCCACACACACACACACACACACACACACACACACACACACACACACACGCACACACACACACATGATCCTCCGCTGTTTAATTGGGAGCGAGAAGGGAAAGTAGCAACCGAAAAGGTAAACACTTTTGGAGTTCTTTTGATTGTTCAGGAGAGCATCTTCGAGGGTTTGGGGGCCCGCGGTTGGGCTGCCCCGCACCGGCCCCCACCTGCCCCCGCCCCTCCCCAGCCCCTCCCCAAGGTAGGTCCTCGTCTTTATCACGTTATCCCCAAAGCGTGCGGATTTCTCCCCGGGTTCCAGCCCGCACGTTCCCACACGGGGGGTGGGGGAGGAGGAGGGGGGAGAGGCGGGGCGGGAAGGTAGCCGGGTCCCTGCACCGCGCAGCTCCCATTCGCCGCGCTCCGACTCGGGCGAAGTTCTCGCGCAGCCGGCAGCTCGCGGCCGGGGCCGGTCCGGGCGGCGGCGGCGGCGGCGGGTGCTCGGGGCCGGGCGGGGCGGCGGCGGCGGCGGCGGCGCGGGGACGCGCGCTGTCTCTTTAAGGGAGCTTGGTCTGGGGTGGCGCTTTCCTCCGCGAAGGCTCCTTTGATATTAATAGTGTTGGTGTCTTGAAACTGACGTAATGCGCGGAGACTGAGGTCCTGACAAGCGATAACATTTCTGATAAAGACCCGATCTCACTGCAATCTCAAGCGTCCTCTTTTTTGGTGCTGCTCCTTTCTCCAGACCTCGCGTCCTCTCCATCGCTCTCTCGCCTATTTTTTTTTTTTTTAAAAAAAAAACACCCCCCCCCCCTCCCCTCTCCCACCCGGCACCGGGCACATCCTTGCTCTATTTCCTTTCTCTTTCTCTCTCTCTCTCTCTTTTTTCATAAAGGGGGGGAGGGAAGGAAAAGGGGGGGAGGCAGGAAAGACCTTTTCTTCCCCCCCACCTCCAATAATCCAAGATCAACTCTGCAAACAACGAAGGCGGTTCATGGCTCTGGCCGCCGCGCCACCATCTTTCGGGCTGCCGAGGGTGTTCTTGACGATTAATCAACAGGTAAGGAGGGGAGGCCCAGGCGGGCCGCGGGGCAGGGGGCCGCGGGGGGCTCGGGGGGCGCTGGAGCCCCTCTGCCGGGCCCGCGGAGCCGCGACGCGAGTGCTGCGCCCGCGCGTGTGTGCGCAAAATGTGGGCGATCGCGAGCGGGGAGCCCTGGGAATTAAAAGTGACTTTCTTTGAAAAAAAAAAAAAGAGCAGAGGGAGAGTGTGCAGAAAGCCAAGCGCAGGCTTCTCGGGTTTCACATGCATTTTCTTTCTTCCTTTTTTGCGCGTGTGATTTCTTTCTTTCTTCCTTTCTTTCTTCCCTTCTGCTCTCACCCCCCCCCTCCCTTTTGGTGGGTCTGAGGCATCTGAGTCTTAGAAACGACAGACTTCAAACTGCAGTAGCCCTTGGAGTCAGGAGGGTCAAGTTCAGCCGCCGGGGAGGAGGAAAAACAAATCCCCATTTGCCAAAAAAAGAAGTTTCAGGCCGGTGCCCCCTCCCCCTCGCAGCCCCACTCCCCCCCTCGCTGTCTCTTTCTGGCTGATTTTAATTCTCTCCTACCGGGCGCAGCGGAGGAGCTGGGGGTGGTTGGACCCGAGGGGCCGCCGCCACCGCAAGTTTTCTGGGGCTCCTGACAAGCGGGGAGCAGGTTAGGCACCGGCATGCAGAGTAGTAAGTTGGGCGAACTCGGGAGGGTCGGGAGGGTCTCAGAGAGGGGCCTTCGTGTGGTCCCCCAAAGTGGGAAAACAGCCCAGGACTGGCGCTGGCTTTGAAGAGTTTGCAAAGCCAGGCTTCAAACTTTTTTTTCCCTTAAAGGCCCAGCTGGGCTGGAGGTGGAGGGTGTCGCATCCCTCGGGGCCCCTGCCCCTGCGCGGCTCGGGGCAGCCGGGCAGAGGGGTCTGTGCCCTGTCCGTGCCATGTGGCAGGCCTCGCCGCCGGGGCGCTTCCGTAGGGGCCGAGGAAGGGGCAGACTTCCTCTGCGGTGCGGATGATGCGCCCTGGGTCGCGGGTCAGCGGACACTGGCCGGTGATGAAATGCCTGACAGCGGTGGGACATCCAGGCAGCCGGGCGCTTCGCCTTCTGTCCAGTTCCTGTTTGGGTTCTAGAGAGACGCATCTTTGAAAGGCCAAGGCAAACACCGCTGTCCCTTCAAATAACTCCAGGATTATGGGACCCCATGAATAATTTGAGGGTGAGGCGGCGGTGGGAGCCGTTTGAAGTGCAAAGCTGTTTTTGTGGCTGGGAAAGCTTTTTTTTTTGTTAGTACCTGTGTGAGCTGGTGGTGTTTCCCCCTGTTCCCCAGGGAAGTCAGTTACTGTTTTATGGCCCTAAGACTCTAAAGCAATTTAAGTTAGAGGGCTAGAGGGACTGGTGGGTTTCAGAGGGAAATCTTGGACGCAATATTAGATGTTAGTTCTCGCTTTACTTCCTCATGTCTTTTTAGGCCTCAGAATTGAAACTTTGAAAGTTTTTTGAATAATAGCGATACAGCTTAATGATGAATCAAAATTATAGTAGCCTATTCATCCTTATCCTATTTTGGAAAATCACGGCTAGAGTTTTAAGTGAGGTAAGTGAAGTGAGAAGCTTAGCGGAGACGTTCAAATCGCAGACCAGTTAGGCCGATTCATTGAACTTTTGGAGATTCATTGAACTTTCCTAAACACACCAGGTGAACACGAAAGGGGCTGAGAGTGACAGTTAAGTACAAAGGGAAAATACAGATAGGGCCGGAGACCAAACTGCCCAAAAATGCTTACTCTAGGCCTGGTTGTTGGCTGAAAATGTGACTGTCCAAAGCAAAAATAAACTAAGAAGCTTCCAACCACTTTTTTGAGTTTTCCAGCTTTTAGGTTAAAACCTATGGATCTTGGCTGGCATCATGTTACTTTTCCTGCTGGTTTTAGGAAAAGTTGATCATTTAGAAATGCCTGCCAGAGTTAAAAATGCAAGGGGCAGCGAAGAAAAAAGTCATGCGGGCCGCCAGTTCTTGACGTGGACAAAATGAGAATGAAAGTTCCTGAGCTCACTGTTGTCAAGTTTCTGTAAGGCTACTCATTTGCTTTGACCGCTTTCTCAGATATCCCACCGGTTAATATATCAAACTAACTAGCTCTAAAATGGTGTGGGCTTTTTCTCTTTCCTTTCGTATGCCAGGGTTGTGAATAAATACAGGGTGTATATGGGAAGATGAAGCGTTTCCTGTAAGTTGTGATGCTGACAGGACAGTCTGGAAACGATACCAACATTTGGAGGATTTTTTTTTTTTTTACCTTTAAGTGAAAGTTTATTAATGACGTGCTTAATCTTAACAAGTCAAACATATGGGCCTTCGAGCTTCTCTGTCCTTAGATTTCATAACTTCCTTTTAAAGCTATACCCTTGAATGGAAACATCTCTAGATCCAGTTGTATACAGGGCCACCAACGTGCTAAAGTTTGATGATGATTTCTGGATATTGGTAATGTGAAAATAAAACTCCTGAAGGGGAAAGAGAGTTTTAGTGCCATCATTGGGACTTGATTTCTCTAAATGTGAGGCTTTCCTGGTCTTTATTAATACTCTCTTGGTAAAGTATTACTTACCATCAGCGAGCTGATGCTTATGGCTTCCTGATCTATCTGTTATATGTTAGGATATGTGTGTGCAGAATGCTTTTCCACACGTAGTAACGAAGTCGGACACTCTCCCAATAAACAGTGAGACATAGCAAGTTCCTCACAAAAAAAGTTAGTCATTCTTTTGAATTTTAGACCCTGCGAGAGTCTTTGCTGCTTTTTAGATTTGGTCCTTTGTCTCTTAAAGGTAACATTAAAAGAAGAAGAATGTCATCGTGGCTGGAAAGTCTGGCTTGATTTTAGAGCTCAGTGTTTTGAAGAGTAAGATTTTAAAGGATTTTATAACATCTTCTTCATACTTGCTTAAAAATAGGTTAGAATCCATATGAGAGTACTAGTCATAAGTGAGTTACATATGGCCCTACTGTATTTTCAGTATTATTTTTACTTTTCTTTTAAGTCATGTACCACTCCTGAGTTTACTCACATTTCCACAGGGTAGGTCTCACTACACACAAGGAAATCTTCATTCATGAGGAAAACCTTCAAAGCAGGGAAATGAATGCATCTGTAGAAAAGCTGCTTTTTAAGATTCTAGTATTTCAGTGATGTTTCTATTATTGTTATTAGTATTTTTGGTGTGTGTGTGTGTGTGTGTGTGTGTGTGTATCTTGAGAGAGCGAGCCAGGGAGAAGAAATGCAGAAGAAATATAGTTTGCAATTAATGATCTGTACATTTGTGTTAAATACCACAGGGTGGTAAGTTTTAATAAACTCTAGTCTTACCTTCTTTTTTGAAGTAAATAAACATTACTGAAAGTTTTCAGAGGGCTTGCAGCAGATTGTTTTTGAGCTGAAACTTTATTTTGAATTTGAGACTAACACAGATATAGATAACCAGCCTGTAAATGTTTCTTATGATACATGTGTGTAAGACTTTTTCCCCTTCAGTATCCCTTTGATAACAATAATATAACAGTACTATGCTATCGTGTGTACCAGACTTTAGGAAAGTTAGGGGCAGGTGTTCATAATTGATTTAAAGGGAAAATTATTATTTTTGTAATAAGTGATGCCCTGAAAATGCCTGGTACCCATTAAAACATATTCTCATTAAGATAGTCTCTGTGTGTAAAATGCAGCTATTCATTCAACAGGCTGACAATTTTTCCACTTGGTATTTGCCTTTGCTTAATTTAGTTTCCGCAGGACAGTCAGTGTGGTAGTTTGCATCTGTTTTTTGGCAGGCACAGAAAACTATAAACTCAGACAGTCCTGTCCCAAATATTGCAGCTCACAAGTTACAATCAATTTGATAAAAACAGGCAAGTTGTATGGACTTGCTTTTCTGTTGTTCATCCTTGGTCAAGCTTCCAGGTAACAGAGGTTTCTTTCTCTTCCACTCTTTTGCTGGTTTTCAGTACTAATAGCCTTGATAACTAATTCTGAGTCTTGTTTACTCATTTAGCTTCCTTATTTATTGCTGATTGAAATTTGGGGGAATTAATGACGACATGTCTAGACTTGGTTTTACTTTGTCTATCTACGTGATAACTGCATTCATTTTTTGATACCACCATAGAGAAAGAAGCAAATTCTTTGTTATTAGTCTAGTTATGATTTATGGAATTGGAAGGTCCCCCTTAGATAAAGTATGAAGAAACTCTTACAGCCTTTATCAAGTAGAAATTTAGTCTGATTCTCTCATCACAGATAAAGAATACTAATACATTTTGCAGTGTTTATGTTGAAAAAAATCTAGACTTTTTTTATAATTATCAAAATTATTTATCTCCTAAAAGCTTTAACCAGTAGGTTAAAGGAAATATTTTAAAATACCAAGTGGTGTTTTATACACTGTTCAGTAGCAAAGAGTTTTGCGGAGGGAATAACCACTTGAAAAAATTGATCCTTGGGTGTTAGTAGGTCTTAGGCCGTTTATTTGTATAGGATATTCTAGCACTTACATATGACCTTTATAAATAATGTCTTTAATGTTGCTATTGTGGTCACCTTTAGAGTTGTCCCATCCACTCAGTGGTTCTCAGATTCCTGAGAACCAAATTTGTTGGCCTTTTAATTGGTTCTCTGATGGGTATAATAATGTAGAACTTGGTTTAGGTTAGAAAGAGAGCATTGGGCTTAAGGAAACCCCTTTGCTGAATTTGCAGAAAGATCTGTGGATGCAAATGATTTGAATTGTTAAGAGTTAGTTAGATGAATAAGCCTAGATGGTCATTGCAGCTGCAGTAGCTGTTAGGGGAGCAATGTCTACTTTTTATCCTTGAACTTTTTTTTTCCCCTAAGAGCACAAATCCAGGTAGCAAAAATGAAGATAAAATTATCTATCCCCTTCACATTTGAAACATCAGTGGAAATCATTTTCTGATTCAAAGCTGTGATTGAAATACAAGTCGAATCAAAACACCCCCAAAAAGACAGGAAAGATAATGCTTTCGGTTGCTAAGTACATTTCATTAAAAATGAGAAAGAAAACTTTTAATTTTTAAAATGTTTCTAGCTCTTTAAAAACCTGCAGTAAATACTTTACAAGTGGCTAGACACCTTCCCTGGTGGTTTAGTTTATACAAGCAGGAAACTTTCTCTCCTACTCTTTCTCTCTCTCTTTCTTGTTTTCTTTAAACCAACTGACGTAATGCCAAACTTTGCTTTAAAAGAACAGACAGAAGTAATTGGTAGCTTTTAACTTTTAATAATGTTCTGGATTGGTTTTAGTGGCCAAAATGCCATTTAAAAAAAAAAAAAAAGTTCAAGTAAGAACGGGCTTGTGGCCTGAGGAAGAAAGGCTCTGTTGATGCAGTTATTTTTATTCTGTTTTTCAATCTGTTATTAAAAATCTTTCCTGCTGAGCCCGGTTGGATTTCTCCAATTGCTCTCTGTGATGGATGGTGCATTTCAGGTTACCGTAACTTAAACAGTTTTTGGGTTTGGGGGAGAGTGGGTATTTGTATTGCGTTATTTCTTATGGGAGGGGGGAGTAAAACATTTGTTTTTGTTTCATGTGCGATGAATTAATTAAGATTATCAATGGCGACAGGTCAATGAATATGTTTATGTAAAGAATGCTACACCTGTTAGCAAGAGTCTGAAATGTGGAAGTTTCATTCTGACATTAATCATTTTTATGTGCAGTGGAAGGAAAATAGATGAAACTTTACAAAAATATATTTTTAGATTGAAAGTATTAATTTTAAGGGTCAATTTGTGTGGGCAGCTCTTTTTTTTCCTCACAATTTTAGGGGATAATTTTTAACCCTGTTATCACAGAGTGTTTTATAGTTTCTTTTCTTTTCTTTTTTTTTCTTATAAAATAGTCATTTTCTCTCTTCCTGGTTTGTACAGGCAAACAAAACTTTCTCCAGTTTAGAGCTATCTTGGTGATGTTGGTTGGCATCAGGGCAACTTCAGAAGCTAGCATGTAGGAGAATCTTTTCAGAGGGCAAAAAGATTTGTACCAGTTTTTCCTTCCTTGGAGAGACACTGCACCCAGAAATGAGGCCCTCTGCCCTATTTGGGGGGCCAGAAGTATCAAAATTTCTGATAGGGATTGTTTGTAAGGTACAAATCTTAATGGTTACTTGTCTTGGTTTAAATCTTACAGTTACTTGTCTTGGGCTTTGCTTTTAACCCTAAATTTGTGCTGAGGTTCTGTTTTCCCCCTTTTACACAGAGTATGTTCTAGAAATAATGCATACTGAAAATTAGGTATCAGGCAGATACCTTAAAATGTCTTTTAAGGCATTTGTAATTACCATTAAAAGCATCCCGTATATTCAGGGAAGTTAAAACAGTTCCCTGCATGAAAATTTGACGGTTTTGATTTACCTTAACGTTTTTCTCAGAAAAGTCTATAGACTTCAGTTCAGCTCAGAAACATTCTTTCTTTGCTTAACCACTCCTTACCATAAGGATGTGTCAGGAAAAACCGTAGGAACTTACACTATAACTTGTTCATATCAGCAGAGCAAAAGTATCTTAACAGGAATCTTGATTTGTTTTATTTTTTACAAAGTTTTCAAATATATCTGTCATTACGGTTTTGTTGATTGAATGTTGGTTTATTACTGCAAAACTGAGGTAACAATAATAAAGTTTGTCAAGGAGGGAAAAAAAGGCAAAGGGAGGTATTTAGTGCTGCAGTCCTTTAATATCAGTAGTTTGTTTACTCTTCAGTGGTGGGGAGGGGTTGGAGAGCCTTTGTGGAAGATGATACCAAAAAAAAAAACACATCAATTGCGCATATGGTCCCCTCCCCTTAAGCTTTACTTAAACAATATGTTTCGGTTTTGCCTCAAACCATTCCGCACCACTTCTCCAAGAATCCACCACTATCTTCGTTCCTGAGCGATTAAGGATGATACTTTCTGTTATATAATGAACTGCAGTATTGTTTGAGCAAAGGTAACATATTTTAATTTGTGTAATACTTTGGTTATTAGCAGTAGTATGTCTGTAATGTGAGTAGAAATCTAGTACTATGAATACTTGCAAATGCTTGAAGGATCAGGGTAAGTTTCAATTATTGCTGATATGTGCGCATGCTCTTGCAGGTATGTTTTATTATGTAGTATATGTGCATGGGTACTACTAAGATACACCTTGATGGTGGAATACACTTTGCTAAACAATTAACTCTACACTTTAAACCATGAATCTTTTAAGGCATGACCTACTTTATAAAGTCTCAAAGTTTGAAATGAGTGGAGTTTAAACATAATAAAGCCATCATGATCACAGTACTTATACCTACACTGAATTTACTAAGGAATTTAAGAAATGACCAAAAAAAAAAAATCTTATACAAAAATGCCATCTTTCGGTGTATTTTAAGAAATAGTTCTGCAGATAATTTTTTTTTTTAAGTCCCAAATTTCTGTTGAGAGGAGCAGTTAAGTGACAGTGCTGTTCCTGAATATATCTTTTTATAGAATAGCACTTTATAGTTTACAATTCTGTCATCTTAAAACGTTATGTAGAAATAATATGGAACATGTAAAGACTTCGGACTATGATCCAGTGCGTTTTTCCCTAGGGTGATGGATTCCTTGCGTCACCCAAATGTGATGCTATATGCCAGGCTTGTAATACTGGTTTTGAGGGTTGCTGTCTGTCCTATTTCATCAAGCAACACAATACAACAACTTCAGTATCTAGGTAATGGACACAGTCAAAATAAGTTCTGTAAAATGTTCTAAATACTTTTAAGTAAGTCAGAAGTTGACTTATATATTCACTTTATTTAACACAAATAAACAAATGACTCAGATCATCAGCTGTTTAAGGCTTCTATAATAGTATTAGAGGGAAATATACAAGGGTCCATACTTTATTTTCTGATTTTTTTCCCTTTATTTGATAGGAGTATGGTTCTCTTATTTGCATTTATAATTGCTTTATCTGTTAATTATTAGTATTCATGATAGTGAGTAGTGTAGCATTATAAAGAATAATAAACATTATTATTATGTATTATGTATTACATGTTTGTGTCCCGAGCTTTAAAAAAAGCGTTAATATTTTATTATTAAATTGAGTATTATAGTAACCAAGAATGAACCCAGTATATGATGATAGATACACCACAAATGCTATTTAGACATTAAGTATATTTTTGCTGTAGAAAAAAAGAAATGAAAAAAGATTTTTGTTTCAGAGTTTTTTTCACTTGAATTTGGACAGAATTTGTGAAAATTACAAATCAGCAAACATTTTTACTATAATGTGTGTTTCTTGAATAGATTCTACAGGATGGCTTTCAGTGAATCTTGTGAATCACTAGTTCTGTTTCTCTGTATAGAAGCATGTATTATATCTGAGATCAGATACATCTATAAATAGTGTAAATATAGACGGCAGAAGTTAGTTTGTGGAATCTAATTTCTCTATTACATGATACACTTCATGTGCAAAGGGACCAAGCATTACTAATCTACTTCAGCTTTTTTTTTTTCTCTAAGCTATGCACAAGTGCAGGGTATGAATTTGTGACTTCACGTTAACTTTGTGCGAGCGTACATGTACATGCACATAGCTATATTCTCACTCGTGTAGAATGTTTTTGCATTACAGGCACTGAATGGAATTTTAACATATTACATATTTTTTGAAAAGACTTTAGTCTTTGTAATATCCACTTTAATTACCTAATGCATCCCAACACCTATTTGAGGGTTTATTTAATTAAAATTTTGGTTCTGAACTGGGGGTAAGATTGGCAAGACAAATTAAAACAAACTTCTACATGTGACTTCTTTATGATGTCAGTATTCACATATCCTTAGCTATGAAAGATGTGGAAATAAACATATCAGCCTGTTTTATCTCTCAATACTATAATACTAAGAATTTCCGAACATACAAAAGTTCCTAAAAGAGATTTTGGCATTTGTTTCTACTTTACTTTGATACCATGAAATATTTTTGAGAAGAGAATCTAGATCATTTTAATTTTTTAAAATACCATTCAACTATGGAAATTAAGACTGGTGATATTTATATATACATACACAGAATATATGTAACTTCTAATCAGGGCTCATGTTATTAAATGTTCTCTATACATTTAAATATGATTATTGAATGATTTATGGTTCTTTACCAGTTATTTATAGATATACCCTTGAGACTGTTTAAAATTGTGTATTCTTCTATATTTAGCTGCTAAAATTTTATGTTAATTAAATTATAAATGGAAAAACACAAATGATTATGTCTAATACTATTTTTAACTTATTATTGGAAGTACAGTGTATTTTTAAAAAAAGATTATTGCAAGTTTTACTCCTCAGTTTTGCAAACTTAGGTACGTTTTAGAAGCTAACTTTAGGTATAAGTGGCCAGTGTAAGCAATTACACATTTAAGTAATTTTCTGTAATTTATAAGCAGATAGTAAGGAGATGTTTCTCTTTTGCATTTAGAGCGAATTTGCTTTGCATTCATTGGATGAAAGATGTAGTAAAGTACTTTAAGAAACTCAATGTCATCTAAACCTCAATTACAATAAACTGTTTATTTTACTCTCTGTCCCATCAATGTTTATTCTACTTTGAAATGTCCCGTTCTTAAAGACAATTTATGTTGTTGAAAGAGTGCCCTCATTATTTACATTTTACTTTTTCTTTGTACTGTGATAAGCTTTAAGTAAGAAAGCTGTCACTCAAGACTTCAAGCCAGTAGTAAAAATCATAAAGTACACATTTTATGTGTAAATGTTTGTGCATGATCTTGCATGTTCACTTTGTCAGACATTTAACTCTTTACCGTTCTGCATATTTGGGTACACCCCGACACACCTGTCTTGTACTTGTTACTCCTAGCATAGTTCAGTATATTATCGTTAATGTTTATTTAGGTGGATACATGCACGTCTCACTCCCTGAATAATTCCACTGGCAATGATAAAAATTAAGAAGTGAGACCAACAATGATTAGAAATGGAAAACAGAGTGGTAGATACTGGGGTAAGCAGATGTCCCTTCTTTTTATTTTTCCCATTTTCGGTTCCTATTTAGAACGATTTGTAAGTATGTATATCTGAACAGAAGGGGGACTTGGATACTGCACAAGACCATTATAACATAAGGAACTGTTGCTGTGTATGGCGTTACTTATTTATATGTTTTTGACATGGAAAACTCTGCCCTCTTTGCCTGTGGTACTTGGGAAAGTTAGATCAAGCCCACTGGGGTCCGGCCCATCAGTCCCGGCTCTGCGTGACATAAAGCATCCTCGAGCTTCTGGTGTGCTACTGGGCTGTTTCCCTTCAGGAGTGGAGGCCCAGTAAGTTAATTTGGCATTTGAAAGCAGAACTAGAATTTTTTCCTTTTTGAAAATCCTCTGGATGGTTTTCAGAGGAGTAAGCAGAGATCACGGGCAGCATGATGTTGTTCATCTCAGGTTGCTAAAGAAAATTATGCTGAGAGCACGCATGCTTCCTCTGAATTTTTCTGCTATGGTTTATTACCATTTGTTTGTTTGTTTGTTTGTTTTTTTCCTCTTTGGGATTGAATATATTCAGGTTTTGGAGGAATAAAGATTTCTCCTTTCAGGGAAAAAATGAGCCAATTCTAGTGTTTTTGCTTCCATTCTTTATAATATTTATATTTTGGGGAGGGAGCTGCATAAAAATGAGAAGTTTATATACTGTAAACTAATAATTTGATTTTCTTGTTTGCTCTTAGGCAGGCCTTTGCCATTCCATTTCTATGAGGAAATACATCCAATGAAATTAAATAAAGTTTTGGTGTAATTTTTCAACAATTGTAAGCACCAACTGTGACATATTTCTGGCAAAAAAAATAAGGCAATTTTAGTTACTCAGTGCTTCCACCCAACTCTGTATTCCAAATTTATAAATATGAATTTGATCGTTTGATCATGGATGATGCTTGACATGAATATATCTTGATTCAGGAAAGAGAATACTTAAATTATGCTCACCATCAATATGCTTTAAATTTGCAAGAAATAGAATGCCAAGCATCATGCTTTCAGCCCTTTGAGATCTTTAGTAAAGAGTTTTACTTGTTTATGGTAGCTTATATTCAATAACATCATGCATAGACTGTTTAACATATTTGTGCCTTGAGCTGTAGTGAAGTTCAATAAATGACTGTATTTCCATCAGGGTTTGGGAAGTAATGAAGTGTTAGTAGCCATCTACTAAAAATGGTTCTGAGGTTTGGAATTTGTAACTGATTTTTAGGGACGATGGCACAAATATAATAATAGGTAGAAATATTCAGTGATCACCTTTTATAAAGTTAGTTCTGTCTTTCATGTCTAGGAAAATAGAGCAGTGAATATTTGCTTTCTGTATGTTTTGTCTCCAAGCGGAGGAAACTGACAGTTTTATGTTTTAAGTGCTGAAAGTTGTTCTTGGCTATGCAGCCCCTGAGTTAATCACTGAGATGTTAACTTGATTTTTTTTGTCTTCAAAAATTTTCAAATTTTAAAACGAAATATGCTTCCATTATTTTCAAATTGACATCCTGCATTCTGGATTGGTTTTTAGAGAAATATTTTCCAAATTCTCTTGGATTGATGTAAGTTTGAAATATTGAGTTTTGTTTTTTTAAGCCTTTCAGAAAGGAGAGGAAATACTCTATCTTTTTATAGTTTTCTACTTATAGAACCCTTTTTATCTCCCATAAAGTGCAAATTAATTTTGCATTCATTTTTTATTCTTGTATGTGTGTGTTATCTTTTCAGAAACTCATTTTGAGGACATCAGAAATTGAGCTTCCCTGCCACACCTTCCTGTGATAAGATATTTTGGTCATTTCTAAGGAGTCACCGTGCAGAAATCCTTTCTTATGTCATTGGCACACATTTATTTTTACTTCAAACAGGAGTGGTATCCGAAAATCATATATTTGTTCTTTGAGGTTAGTTGCCAAAATTATGAACCGTGTAAAATAACATGATATTTAGTTGTTTCTCAGTTGTATCTGTAGGCAATTTGTATCAAAAATTTTGGTTGAAAGAGAAAGAAAAAAAATATTTAAACAACTTTGAAATAGTGTTAAGAAAGTCCTACAGAATATTCCAAAATTCATAAGAAAATGTGAAATATTTTCAAATGCACAGGTTTAAAATTCAACTGTGTATACAGTGAAGACTTTAACCTGATATATTTTACGGTAAAAAATGTTTTAGTATAAAGATAAATGTCTCTGGTGTTGCCTGTATTTTATTTATTTATTTATTTTTGCAGACTGCTTTGCTTAAAATGATTGGCATCCTCAAATTATAGTTTTGTGTAAACCAAATAAGGCTGCTACCCTAAAGAAGAAGCTGCTTTGCACATTCATCTTAAAGACTATTTTGAAATAGTTTTCATTTGGAGCAAGTGCATCAAGCCCTAAGAAATCGATACAAAATTGCAAACTAGTAACCAGAACACATCACGGAACTATAGTCCCTGAATGTGGAATTGATTCTCAGAAAGGACATTATTTCCATTCCGGTCCCTTGTTTTTAACAGTATTTTGGTGTCTCCACTGGTAGAAATGTGGACGTTTTAGCTAACCACCTCCTTGTTCCCGTGATGTCAGGCGAATGTTTTTCCAAAACTTTTCATCTGGTGTAATTACAACCTGTTGTGAAATTAGGCTAATATGATGATTTCAGATCATGTTTAATGTGTTATTTTGAAAAAGATACTTAAAAAAAAATTACCTATTTGGAATATGGTGCAAGATCCTGGACAGTGTTTTTAGATTTAATTCAAAGCCTCGAGCTATAGATCACGAAGGACAAAATCCCACAATACTTCTTCTTTTCCTAATGTAGGAGAAAATAGGGCTTTTTTCCGTAAACACTTTTGTAGAACTAGCTGGTCAACTTTATTTTGACAAAAGATGATTGTATAAAATTGGAGCAAACTTTGTGAGCCCGACAGAATGTGTGCATTTTAGTTTATTATGTTGCATCGGTAAAACCATGTACACAAGGAAACTAAGAGGAGAATAAATCTCATCTCCTATCTAAGGTTAGATGTAGCGTGAAGTGCTTAGTCAGAGAATTTTCTTAGGTCGGTGCCCCTGTCTCCTTGACTGTTGGATACATTTCATCATGTGCACAAGTGTGTGATGTTGTATACATGTGCACTGGTGGATCTACTCTTGAGAGCCTTTTAATGTTCTTTGTTAAGGAAAAGTAGACCCTGGCCAGTGAAACATTTCTTTCTTCAATGGCTGGATTTTCCTTGAATGGTCTGTCTTATATCTAATGCTCAAGTTTAAATTTTGTTTCTTTGTTTTTCTTTAATTCAGGTATTGGTCAGAGTGACCATTTGGTCCTATTTTGAGTGATAGAAGGGACTCGTTTATAATTGAGAAAACTGACAATCAAGTGGATTTTCCGTGGTTACATGGCTAGTTAAATAAAAGACTGAACTAGAATTGGCATCTGATCACCATCCTCATTTATACCTAGCACACTAGACAATTTTGATATTTGTTGAGGAAACCTGACTAATATTTGCTATGCATTCATCTTTATTTTTCCTTTTGTGATGGATGGGAGAATAGAATATCACATTAATGTGCATCAGGAAATTGATGATCATATAATAAATCAGTTAGTATGTTACATATTGATGCTTCCTTGGTGGCTCAGTGGTAAAGAATCCACCTTTTAGTGTCGGAGACATGGGTTCGATCCCTGGGTCTGGAAGATGCCCTGAAGAAGGAAGTGGTAACCCCCTCCAGTATTCTTGCCTGGGATATTCCATGGACAGAGAAACCCTGGTAGGCTGTAGACCATGGGAGTTGCAAAAGAGTCGGACATGACAGTGACTAAATGACAGCAACATATTCTATATTATTTCTCTATTAATATCTATGAAGATATGATAATCAAATATTTACTCTAGAAGTTACTGTGAAAGGTTAAAATGTTACTGCAGAAAATCTAGGTTTAATGTTTCTTTCAAACCCCTGACAAGAGATGTCTCTTTGTGTTCATGTATTAAAAACTCACTTGGTACTGAAGAATTGGTTATGAATTGATCATTAACAAGGACATACTTTGCATTATTATTTTCCCCTTAACTTAAAATACCTCCAACATTTATCTATTTTGAGACCATTTTTAAAAAAATCAACTCACTGGAATTAAGGATTTTTTTTATCTTTTAAGAAACTGGGAGACTGGACATTTCTTTATTTGTAACACCTACACGCCCCTTGGCAGGTTGAAAACTACAGAAACATCTGTGAGATTAGGCCTGAAATGTGCAATTAGTTATTAAAACATGGTTGAGAAACCATTTGTGGCATTTTACATAAACTCCTCAGCATTTATAAAAACAAATTAACAAAAGAATAATGAAGGAATCTCATTTATTTTAAATGCTTTACTTATTACTCCTGTCTTTTGAATGATAAATTTCAGCGTACATGTAGGGAAAGTGAAATATTTTAAAATATAAATTTAATTTACATTTCTAGGCATTTTTTAACATTCCATTTTAATCTATGACCCTACTCAATATGGATGCAGTTAACATTTGTTTACTGATTATAGTTAAGCTAATTTTAATCATTTAATCTGTTGCATTGGAAAAAACAGGAAAAAATCTTGTCTTTTTTAGACATCTGAGGTATTTTATGTAATTCCTTATTTCTTTTTATCTTTCAATCCTAATAGTTGTATTTATAATTTAAAGTGTTAGTGCAGCTCCCTCATGAGTGAAATTTGTGATTTATACCTCCCTCCATGCCATCATTTTCATTTCTGTTTTAAAGAATTGTGGTGAATGCCTTGCAGACAGGTATTGGCCCCAGCACATTCCCAGACTCTTTCAGAGTGGCTAGAGAAGGCAGAAGGAGGTGTGTCTGCCCCTGGAAATGGGCTGGTTTGGTCCAGGGTCTGTATTTGTACCTGAGTTTTGAGCTGCAATGTGAAGATACCTGTTGGTCTGGCTTTTGTTTGTCTGGATTTTCCTCCATTTGTTTCTTAGCCAGAGGGCAGGTTCCCCCCCTCCTTAAAATATGGTTGTTTTTGTTTCTTTAATGTTTCTTTCAGGTGAAAATCCTGTATAAATGGCTGTGCACGGTTATTCCTTTAAAAGGGTATAGTTTGCTTATGAAAAATTATATCAATCAGTTAAAAATAATTAAGTCAGAGAGTAATGGAATGATCTTTTAACATTAAAAAGCAATTCTTCTAAAATGGATTAAGGAGCCATTTAAACTATTACACTGATCATCCTACATGAAATCTCTTTCTTGGTATAGTGAGCATACAATACAGAGAAAGACTGAAAACTTCCATTATTATTATATAAATGTCTAGGATTTTTCTCCTCCTCTTCCTCTGGCTATTATTTCTTTATATATATATATATATTTTTTTTTTTTTTTTGGCCTGACTGTTAAATATCCAGTGTATACCTAATCAAACCATAGGAAACACTATCAGTACCTATCTTGCCCTAGCCTTTCTTAATGATTTTCTTGATGTTATTTTTGGAATTTATTTTTCTACTTGATTCTCTCCCTATATTCCAAGTATCTATTTTTCTCCTTTGACTTTAGGAGATTGGAACTTTATCCCTGTGCTCTTGGCATTGCTGATCAAAATAAATTTAAAGTGGCTCTTACTCTGAGCTTTGCTTATCAGAAAGTACTTTTTTGTTGGCTTTTAAAATATATCAAATCCAGATAAGATTTAAATAAGATGAGTTTTTTTTAATTTCATTCTTTTCTTTCCACTTATTAAGGGATTTGCTTTCCTGATAAAACAGTATACAATTAATTTTATTTGATTCTCCCCGAATCAAAACTATTCTCCCTGAATATATTCAGCTTCCTTTTGGTAAATGCCTTCTTAAACAATGTTAAAACATTTTTATGCTTGTTCTCATAGCACATATTGTGAACAAAAAGTATCCTGGATGTTTTATAGAAAGTTGATAGATGGTATTTATCTTCTGCTCATTTGGATTATAATCCAACTGCAGTTGTTTAGAGTGAAATCTCAAAAAAATTCATTTGCAATTGTGTAGCTAATATATGGTTACTGAAGCTGAGAGATAGGTTATGGTTTAAGCGGTGGATTGATTTTAAGGAAAAGTTGGCAAATAATATAGTTCCCTTGACAGTTTTGGAAAAAAACAAGGTAAAATGAAACAAAAGGCTACTTTTCATTTATTTCCAGATGGATTTCATCTTGTACTTGGCATGGCACAAAGTCAAAATGTTGCTTTTTGAGATTTATTAATTAGAATGTTTCTAAGCCAGATATGGAATCCAGTCTCCCTTTTTCAGATAAAAGGTAAACCTACTCAGATGGAAAAATAACTTTCGAGTGGGGAAAATATCGAAAGCCTAAATCTGAGACTTTTTTCATGTACCTCTCCATTTCTTAACTAAGTGAACTCTGCCAAGATGCCTCCGTTTGTGGACATCGCTGTATTGAGGACACCAGTGGCCTCGTGGCAGCCAGGCCCAATGGTCTTTCCATCTGACTGCCCCTCTGAAATGAATCGGATACTGCCAGCCATTCTCTTGAGCATCTCTCCTGACTTGGCTTACGGGGGCGCTGCATCCCTGCCGCCGCACTTGTTCTAGTCCCTCCTTGACTTTTCCTCTTAAGCACTGCAATTTTCCCTGAGGATTGTGTGCTTGTACCTTTTGATCTGAATGAAATCACTCCAGAGTTTCATCTCTAGAACTGAGTTGGTTTCTGATTACAGTATTATTGTTGTTTAGTGGCTCAGTCGTTTCTGACTCTCTGCAACCCCATGGACTGCGGCCTGCCAGGCTCCTCTGTCCGTGGAATTTCCCCGGCAAGAATATTGCAGCGTGTTGCCATTTCCTTATTGGGGTATCTTCCCGACCCAGGGACTGAACCTGTGTCTCCGGCACTGGCAGACGGATTCTTTTTACCTGAGCCACGTTGCTGGCCTTCGAGTGCAGAGGTCCTTGTTTATGAATCTGTTTGTCATCCTTAGCTTGGTATATGGGACCCTAAACTCTGCTCCCAGTTTACCAGTTCCATCTTTACAGTACCATGTGTTCTATCCTTAAAGTAGTATTGAGTTTCAGAACTTTCCCCAACCTACTTTCCTTCATGCTCTCCCCTCTCTGAAATGCCTTTGTTTCATCCAGTCTTACTTACAGGAATTCTACTTAGTCTTCAGATGATGACTTCTGTATTTCTTTTTCTTAAAGCCTTTGCATTTCTACTCACTGAGATTTAAACACCCTGGCCCTGTGCTTTCACTTGTTTATGGCTTTGGTAGAGCCCATACCGGAATCCACTTGGCCATTGCAAGTGTGAGGGGAGTAAAAGCACACCCAGCTCATTTCTGTTCTTTATACAGTGTCTTGGATACAGTGTTTTCTCAAAAGTGTTGCATTAAATTGGCACTTAGGAGGAGAATACTTTGGCCAGAAGAGCATAATACTTTTAGATGTTGAGAAAAATTGGGAAATTGGGTTGTCAGGTTTCAGAGAGGAGAAGGATTATCTGATGTTGCATAATTAATAAACATTTTTTGAAGTCTGCCCTAATGTATTGTTCTTAAAATGTCCTACGACTGGTTACAACTTATGTTGTATTTTGCAATGTGCTTTCAAGTTCTGCCTTTCGCTGATTAATGTCCTTGAACCAAGTGTGACGGCGTCAGTGAAGCTGAGCTGAAGAGAGGCCCACATACATTTTGCGAACTATAGAAAAATGAAAACCCAGGCCACTTTGTTGTGCTTTATTGACATTGCAGTTGAAGTACTATGAAGTAGTCAAAAGTGCAAAGTGATAAGTGATGTACCCATAATGCATATATGTTTAACTAGAAAAGTGGTATAGATGACCTTATTTGTAAAGCAGAAATAGAGACACATAGAGAACAAACGTATGGATGCCACGGGGGAAAGGGTTGCCGTGGGAGCAATTGGGAGATTGGGATTGAAAAGTATACACTGTTGATACCATGTATAAAATAGATAATTGAAGGGAACTACTGTATAGCACAGGGAAGTCCACTCAGTGCTCTGGGGTGTCCTAAATGGGAGGGAAATCTGAAAGGGAGGGGATATATGTTTATGGATGGCTGATTCACTTTGCTCTGCAGTGGAAGCGAACACAACATTGTAGAGCAAGTATACTCCAAAAAATTTAATTAAAAAATGATAAAAGAAGAAATGAAAATGTTTATAAGGGGGAAAAAACCCAATGTGAGAGATAACATTAGGCTCCAAGGTCGTGAGTCAGAAATACATAGTTTTAACTTCTATATGTTGAATTTTTGTCTGCCCAAATGTTGTGTTCTGATGTTTGTGGTTTATGTACTGGATTCATGGTGAAAGTTACTTGTAAGTGGTTGATGTTTGGATGTTAAGAGAGCAACTGATTTAAACATTAGGATGATCTAACAAGGATATTGATGAATAGGGTCTGTCAGGAGTTGAGCAGAGCCATAAGACGTGCTGCCTGGGGCAGCTCAGGTTTATGGCAATGAGAGGATATCAGACCCTTCTTTGCTCTTTTTCATATCCATGCCTCCTTGAGAGGTGGCCAATAAAGTGGTAACTGAATAATAGCTGCTGAGACATTTCTTTCGAAACAAGAATGTCTGAGACTTCTTTGAAGGCTTCGTTTTTACTAATCACTTTAACTTCATCTTAAAAGCCCAGGAACAATTTTTGAAGTTTTTTTTTTTTAAAGACCATATCCTTGGCCTTCTGTCCGTAGTTTTGTTTTGTTTTTGTTTTTTTAAACTAAAAAACTTTCTTTTATGTGAGAATTGGGAAGTCCCTTTGATTTCATATGTGAATCTGTTAAGCACTTAAATATTATTTTAAACAACTCTGGAAAATTATTAAGGCTTATTATTATTGTGTATTCCCAAATCTGTATGGACCTAGAACCATGACGGAGAAATCAAGGAGAGGATCTATATAACAAATTTCTTTACTTCTAGGACAGCTCATTACTTGTAGTACTGGTATATGTCTGTTTCTCCCTTCATAACAAAACATGCCGAAGCTCTCTAGAGACCTTAGCTAATTGCATCTTTCAAACATAGCTTTCTGATGTCACCTTGCATCTATCAGCAACTTAAAAAATCTTTTAAAGGAGATAGTTGGAGTTTATCTGTCTGAAATTTACAACTAGTTAAGTGACAGGAGAGAGCGTTTCCTAACTAGAAAGAGTACATTCTAGTTAATGAGTAGGGACTTTTAAATCTTCTGTACTTTTCCACAATTGAAGGGGTACATATTTTTGGTTGGAAGTGAGTAGGCGAAATTTAGTCCTGCTGTTCTGGTAGTCTTGTTGGCTTAGAAATCTCTTTATTGTAGTTTCATAATCCCTGACATGACTGTCCAGCTCTCGTGTCTGCTAAATACAGAAATAGAGGAAGGAAATGTATGTTTTGGCTCCATTAAAATGGAGCTTATCAGACTCTATGTAGGAGGAGTAGACTTTGTTGAAGATGCGTCTATTTGCCAGCTGGAGAGCATGTGCATGGGGCGAGTTTCCTGTCTGCTAAAGCTGTGTGCTGCCCTTCAGTGATGGGAAGGAGCACGTTATTAAATGGGTCATAGTGTTTTCACTTGTGAAAATCAGGGTGCAGAGGGCATGCAAACTTTGCCCAGAGGCTGGCCACAGTTTGCATGGAAATGAGCGACCTGGAGCCACAACTGATTTGGGGGATGCCTGGGGAGCACTGATCACTAAAAAAATAAATGAGAGCCACTCCCGGCCAGAGGTGAGCTAACTTTTGCCTGGGCAAGGCTGCATCCTAAGAGGTTAGTGTTCCATGAGGGGCCACCTGCAAATGATGATAATGGTTCACAGTTGTGGAGCACTCGGCTGGAATGGCTTGTCTCCACTTGAGACAGGAACTGCTGTCATCCCCATTTCCCAGGGAAATTTATTCAGTTGCTTAGCCCACAAACAAGGAGCAGTCAAATATCAGGATTGGAACCCAGGCAGTCTGGCTGAAGCACTCGGCTTGGTCAGTTCTACTTTATTTCTCATCGAGAGTGAGAAGGGATTTGAGAAACCTTAGGTGACTGTCCTCTTAAAACAGTTCCATTCGGCTTTCTTCTTAAGCTCTCATCTACCTTTATTCATTGTTGGAGAGATAAAACCATAGCCTATATACATAAGACATTTTAAGTCTAGCTTTCGTCATAATTCGTGTTGAGCTTGTATTTTTTCTATAGCGAGACTGTAATCTCCTGTTAAAAAAGTCTATATTAGTCTAAGTGACTCCCTCTTCTTGGCTCCATTACAGTAAAAAGGCTGTGATCAGCAAACTCTTGTAAGGGGAAGTTGTTGAATGACATGGGGCTGCAGGGCTGTCCTGGTAATCCTCTGGGCTTTGTGTTTCTTAAATTATTTGCACTCCTGGGTAACTGCCCCAGCTCCAAATGGGGTCTTGACAGCCTGGCTTTCTGACTTGGCTTCTGTTTGTCACAAACACAGAAAAATCAAAGGTTGGATTGGGTGAGACATACAGATAAACAAACAAAACCTTTTGTCATCTAAATATTAGCTGATTTGCCTCTGTTGGATTAATAAAAAAAAAATTCTATTTTATGAATGAGCTTTAAAGCCCTAGTGTGTTTTGGTGGTTAATAACGGTCCCAGAACTAAAAGCCAAGGGTAAAATTGCCTTTTCATTTCGAAGGAGAACTAAAAAATCCGAACCGCAGATCAGTCACAGGACCAGGATTCCATTTTCTTGTGAAGGGCTTCTCAGAAAGCGCGAGTCAGAGTTGTTGGTTGTCTGGGAAGGAGGCGGCTTGCTCTCGGGGGCCCCTGCCTTTGAAGCTGCAGCGACCGACCCGAGCTTTGTGTGTGAGCCGGTGGCGCTCGCTGTCGCCTGCGCCCCGGGGCCGCGGCAGCCACGCGTGCTCCGCGCCGGGCTGGGGGCGTGCTGTCGCAGGAAGTCCTGCGGAAGCTGCCGCGCTCGCCGCCTGGCTTCCTCGGCCGCCGCCGGCTGCGCCGAGCTCCCCGCCCCGGTACCCGCGTCCCGCCCGCCCGGCCCGGCCTCGCGTCCCTCCGCCTGTCTGCATCGCCAGCCTCTCTGCCCTTCTCCCCACTTCCCAACTCGGTTTCCTCTCTCCACTAACTCTTTCTCCTTTCTTGGCTTCTCCCCTGCTTCCTCTTCGGCTTGCCCTTCTTGGATCTGACGCTCACATTTCATTTCCTCCTGCCTGCCCAATTCCAGGATGGGTTTTCAAACCCTCGCTCCCCGTTTAAATCTTCTGATTCACCTGTGATCTGGGTGCCGGTGCAATTAACACGGAGAGGCAGTCGCTAGGGATGAGAACTGAAGTTCTCGTTTTTTTTTTCATGAATTAAAAAAAAAAAAGTTTTATGAGCCTTTCAGTGTTACACACTTTCTCATACTGAGTTTTCAAGGAGCTGCTTAAGCCTCTGTTTCTTATAGAAGTATGTGTACTTACACACAAAACCTTCTTCAGTAGAGGAGTAGGATCTCCTGTAGTCTCAATCAGAAAGCTGTGAGTAAAATATGGAGAAGGAAATGGTAACCTACTCCAGTATTCTTGCCTGGAAAAATCCATGGACAGAGGAGCCTGTGGGGCTGCTGCCCATGGGGTTACATGACTGAGCACGCATTTACGAGGGTGGAGGGAGATGGGTTGGTAGCAATAAACTGGTAGAATTTAAAAAAAAGAAAGCTGTAAAATAAAAATAAGAAATAAAGAAACATAAGAAAGTCGTATGCACCAGATCACAATTTCGGTCATAATATAGTAGTCTTCATAAGCACGTGAAGCCTTTCTGGAGTGCCTGAGGCTTCTAATTTTGTTTCTGGTGTTCTGGGAATTGAGGCCTTCATTTTTTTCTTAAATTACAAATTTGGAGACAGTTGCTGAACATGGATCCCTATCAAGTTTTATCCCTCTCTACATTATCAAGTTTATTTTTAAATTAATTCTTTTTAGGGTCATGCTTTTTATATCCTCTCAGTTAACTTCCTTTTCTGGAAGCCCATATTATTAAGGCCATATCATGAAACATCAGTACTTTTAGTAGACCTGCTTTTAGTAGATATTTAGTAAAGATTGAGCTTTATTGATTCATATAACTTATATCCATTTGCTTCCTTTTTGCTTTGATGACTCCAGTATGCCTGATGTAAAGAAAATAGTTGATATGTGACTGAATCTCAGGGGGACATATTAACTTCTAGATGATAGAATTTATATATTGAAGCCTTGTTTAATTTTAAAATTTGAAAAAAAAAAGTTTAGATCCTCCTTTTTAACTTGTAGCAGATTAATTTCTAGTATTGGGTTCCGTTTCCCTGGTGGCTCAGTGATAAAGAATCTGGGTACCTTTGCAGGAGACTGAAGAGACCCGGGTTCAGTCCCTGAGTCAGGAAGATCCTCTGGAGGAGGAAGTGGCAACCTACTCCAGTATTCTTACCTGGGAAATCCCATGGACAGAGGAGCCTGGCAGGCTACAATGCAGCAGGTTGCAAAGAGTTGGACATGACTGAGCACAGACTAAGGCTGATGGCTGACGTTGAGTTCCATAGGGAGAGTATATAAATCGATATCATAAGTTGATTTCATAAGACAGTATGGAACTCAAGAGGATTGGTTGTAAAAAAGCTGACCCATTAAGTATGTGAAGTGATTTAATATAGTGCATCTTTTAAAAGTAAAATGTTGCAAAAAAAATGATAGTCTTATGATAAACGTCAACACATACTAAACCAATTATTAGTAGGTGCTGTTCTGTCCTCAACATTCTAAACTAAATAATTACCCTATGAAAACAAAGTACTGAAATTACAGCACCAGCAGCACTGGTTCTCGTATACAAATAATAAAGACTGAGTCTGCCATGCGTGCCTGCTTAGTTGCCTTGGACTCTTTGCAACCAGATGGGCTGTAGCCCGCCAGGCTACTCTGTCCATGGTGGGACTTTCCAGGTAAGAATACTGGAGTGGGTTGCCATGACCTCCCCCAGGGTATCTTTCTGATCCAGGGATGGAACACACTTCTGCGTCTCCTGCATTGTAAGCAGAGTTTTTACTGCTGAGCCGCCAGGGAAGGCCTGAGTCCACCATGCATTTTATTTATTGTTGGGACCCCCACTCCTGGAGTTTAGGAAACATTTATTACTTCAGTGGTCATAAATGTGCATCACAATATTTTTTTAACCTTTTTTATTCTGTTTTTTTTTTTTTCAATTATCTGAAGACTGGGGACTCTTTTCAAGCTAATTTGTTCACCAGCTAGGTAGAACACAAATAAAATTAAGAGGTTTCAGCCATCTCAGGGACTTGTGATTGTCTAGATTAGGTTTATGTCCAGCTGAGTTTAGAAGATCCATAGGTTGTAGCTGTGTTTTCCTATCCATGGAGTAGCTTTGATGGAATAAAATCAGATTAGAGTCTCTAAGATCTCTAGTTAACAGCCTCCCTATCTATAGGCTGTGAGTTATATTCCTTGGGCTCAGGTTGTAGGGCAAGGGAAAGAGTCAACTTATATAATATATGTAGAACAGTTTAGGTGCATGCCAAAAGCCTGTGTGACTATCTGTTACTATAATAATAATGATAATCATTGTTCTGTTCCTAATCTTTATAGTTTTCATATATCATTAACTATGGGAGTACTCACTAAACTGTTCAAAAATGGTATTCTTAAGGTCTTGTTTTAACTTTTAACTTAAAAAAATATGTTTAGGATATATACAGACTAGAATTCTAGCTGGGAGGTATTATAGGGAAGAAGGGAATCAGTTTATTCCAAAAGACTAGCCGGCGTTGTTCCCTTGGGAAAGTATATGCCCTAATTCATCAGTTCTTATGTTTGGATTTTCTGTTGTATAAATGTTCGTATCTGAGGTCACTCTGAGTTGTAAAAGTTGTTGTAAAGAAATGTTTTGGGGTTATTTTTTTCACATTGTCGCATCTGTGCCTTATTCTTTGGGTCAGTCATGGCCTATGCCCTCATTTTTATTTTAAATTGCATTTATACTGGTACTTAAATTTCATACAGGACTTTTCTTTTTTAATACATGACTTTTTTGAAAGCCAGAGATTTCCTCTCATAGCTTACTTTTCGTATCAATTTTATGACATTTCTTCCTCTTCTCCAAAATGAGTCTCACAGAATTCCCCTTCAGAATTAATCACTGTCTTACTTGTCAGTAGGTTGTGGTGACTTGGTTAGAATGATCAGACCCTTTCCTGAGGAGTAGTTTCTCACAGATAATATTTTGTGATTCTCTCTGGACATTTCAGAATTTACCTTTTTATTTTTCCATATACGGCATAAGTGCTACATGATCATGTACACTTTGTGAATAAAAATGATTTGTTGCTACTGAGGTCACCCAGTTTTTCCACAGGAGAATAATAGTCACATGATTTCAGAGCCGCTGTAAGTTGTATTCTATGGTATAGTGGTTTTGAGGCATTATTTACAACCACGTGTTCTAAGTGTGTGTGTGTGTGTTGTGTGTGTTCTCTTATTTGCTCAAGAAGTAAGCCTGATTTTAACATCAGAGACAAAGGCCTTATTTATTTATAAAATGTCTTTTAAAATAACAAAATGATTTAAATTAATAAAGTGTTTTTTTAAGCCCAAAGAATTGTCTTAATAGTAACACATAAGATACCACTTAGAGTTTCTAGGGGAAATTACAGTGAACCATTGGAACTGTTTTTTATTTGATAGAAAAGAGAGCCTTACTGAGAGCACTAATCCTAAATTTTTGTTGGCAAGTGCCGCTGTCAAATTGTATTTGGAGTAAAAAATTCACAAGTTCTGACTAGGGACTTGCAGATTGTATTGATGAGTCAGATTTCTCTTTTTGGTATGGAAGTTTTCAGATAATGGAGGAAGTTTTAGAAATCCTTCAAGAATTTCCCAAATGAGACTTTCTGAGTGTCTGAATGATACAAAGTTTCTGCAAACTTCTTTATCACTTTGATACAGTTACCTATTTATTTTGCTGTTCTGTAATACAAGACTCAGTAGGTTCGTGTCTATATTTGTATTTTGTGTTTATGGTTATTATGTGTATATATAGTGTTTGTTAATAACTATGTGCCTATTTGAAATAAATACTGTTCCTTAGATTTTGAAATTTAAGGAAAATGAAAATGGGCTTTTTCCTCTCCACATCCATTTTTTTCCTATACTGTACAGATTTTTAGTAACTGGAAGCCGTTTCTGTATTCCAGTAATTTGATAACGCATTTTGAAATGCTTTTCTTGAGCTTGTTGTAATTCCATGTGATTCTGATGAAAGGCACGTGAAAGTATAGACTGAAAGAATGGACTATAGTTGGTCGCTGTAGAGACCCTGCTGCCGCTTTTGGGCCATCTTTAACCTGGCACCAGTAGTGTTTTTGCTTAAACGGAGTTTTCGAAATTTAAATGATGTCACATTGGAAAGCGATGCCAAGAAACAATGTGGCAGTTTCTAAATTTTGTGAAGCTAAAATCCCTGGTTACAAGAAAGAGTACATGTCACAGATGAGTAGTTAGTAATGACTTCAGTTTAACAGGAAAAGAGCAATTCCCATATGCTAATTCTAGTCTCAAACAAAGAATGTTATAGAAAGATTGCACCGTATTTAACAAGCTGTGAGTTAATGTGACAGTGTCAGTGGATCTAGTTCCAGAAGGATAATCACTTTACCATATTTCTTCAGAAATATTTAAGTTCTACAGAAAACTTGCTACAAATGAATCCAGACTGTTCCCCACCACAACCCACCCCCAGTTTAGGCAGTAACATCGAGTTTAGTTAAGCTAATTGCTCAGGACTGCTTGATCTTAAGTACCTGGATACGTAAGTAAGTTTTATTGTCAGACTCTGATCCTGAGAGGCATGCCTGCAGTGTAATGGAGGCTGGGTATAAATGAGAGCATTACTCCCTGAACCTTTAGTGTCCAAGAGTTGGTTTTCAGTACATCAGTTTATCTCTTCCTGAGAGCTTTGCCCCATCTAAACATAGACCGTATCCTTCCACATTGATGAACACCTTAGAAATGGAGACAAGAAGTGAAATTATATTGCTTTCAACCCTTTGGAATATATACTGTGGGCAGTCTTTGATTTGATGGATTTGTTATCAACAGTTCATTTGCAAGGTCTTTCCCAAAGACTTGGCCTTGTATGTATTTTCATGCTGGCATTATGATTTCTTTGCCGCTGTGAGCTCTAACAAATGGGTGAGTTTAATTTTGAATTGTAGGCTTGACTGTGTCCCTTCTAGAGCTTAGAACTCATCCATCATTTTGCTGTTGCAAAGATTCTTAAAGGTTGGGAAGTGGGGAGAAGGTCTGATTTCCTTCAGTGATTTAGAAGAAAGTACACTCTCCATCATGGAAAAAGTACCTTTTTCAAAATGAGAGCATTGTTTTATCACCTCAGTAATGAGCCTGTTTCTTTTTCCAATTAGCATATTTTGTTGGATATTAGGAGAGGGAGCTGCATAAAATTAACAATCTATCATGAAGCATTTTTACAAAATGCCTTTTATAAAGGATTTATTTTCTTTGAAAGCACTTATAAACTTGATAATTAAATGAAATGTAAATACAATTATATTTAAATAATATTTTCCAATCTTCCTATTGCTTAAGACATTCCCTGGTAATAGACTGTGGAATTAAGGCATTCTGACACTATAAACATAGTGAACTACTGCTGAATATTAACTTCTTTAAGATATTAAGGGCTCCTAGTTTGTTAAAGGAGACAAAGTTTTTAATTTGCAGTGATTACCTCATGAAGTGACTGATACAGGTGACAGACATTCTGCTACCCCCTGTACTTCTAGTACACAAACTGTTTAAGAGAGATGCTGACTTAAAAGTAAAAAATGCAGTGACTTCTGAAAAAAGTGAAAACAAGTGAAATATAGTAAAATTTGCTCTTTCTCTACCCCCAAATATTTGGCTCCCTCCTTTTTAAAAAAAATCATATAATGACTGTGAATTTAACTGTTCAAGAAGTACATCTTGCCTCTCATTCAGTTCAGTTCAGTCGCTCAGTCGTATCTGACTCATTGCCACCCCATGGACTGCAGCACGCCAGGCCTCCCTGTCCATCACCAACTCCTGGAGTTTACTCAGATTCATGTCCATCGAGTTGGTGATACCATCCAACCATCTCATCCTCTGCTGTCCCCTTCTCCTTTTGCCTTCAATCTTTTCCAGCATCAGGGTCTTTTCAAATGAGTCAGTTCTTCGAATCAGGTAGCCAAAATATTGGAGTTTCAGCTTCAGCATCAGTCCTTCCAATGAATATTCAGGACTGATTTCTTTTAGGATGGACTGGCTGGATCTCCTTGCAGTCCAAGGGACTCTCAAGAGTCTTCTCCAACATCACAGTTCAAAAGCATCAATTTTTCAGTGCTCAGCTTTCTTTATAGTTCAACTGTCACATCCATACATGACTACTGGAAAAACCATAGCTTGGACTAGAAGGACCTTTATTGTCAGAATAATGTCTCTGCTTTTTAATATGCTAGACAGCATAGGTTGGTCATAACTTTTCTTTCAAGGAGCAAGCATTTTCTAATTTCATGGCTGCAGGCACCATCTGCAGTGATTTTGGACCCCCCCCAAAAATAGTCTGCCATTGTTTCCACTGTTTCCCCATCTATTTGCCATGAAATGATGGGACCAGATGCCATGATCTTAGTTTTCTGAATGTTGAGTTTTAAGCCAACTTTTTCACTCTCCTCTTTCACTTTCATCAAGAAGCTCTTTAGTTCTTCTTCACTTTCTTCCATAAGGGTGGTGTCATCTACATATCTGAGGTTATTGATATATCTCCCAGCAATCTTGATTCCAGCTTGTGCTTCATCCAGTCCAGCATTTCTCATGATGTACTCTGCATATAAGTTAAATAAGCAGGGTGACAATATACAGCCTTGACATACTCCTTTCCCAATATGGAACCAGTCTATTGTTCCATGTCCAATTCTAACTGTTGCTTCTTAACCTGCATATGAATTTCTCAAGAAGCTGGTCAGGTGATCTGGTATTTCCATCTCCTTAAGAATTTTCCACAGTTTGTTGTGATCCACACAGTCAAAGGCTTTAGCACAGTAAATAAAGCAGAAGATGTTTTTTTGGAACTCTCTCACTTTCTCGATGATCCAACAGATATTGGTAATTGGATCTCTGGTTCCTCTGCCTTTTCTAACTCCAGTTTGAACATCTGGATGTTCATGGTTCATGTACAATTGAAGCCTGGCTTGGAGAATTTTGAGCATCGCTTTACTAGTGTGTGAGATGAGTGCAATTATGCGGTAGTTTGAGCATTCTTTGGTATTGCCTTTGTTTGGGATTGGAATGAAAACTGACCTTTTCCAGTCCTGTGGCCACTGCTGAGTTTTCCAAATTTGCTGGCATATTGAGTGCAGCTCAGATACTGGCATTTTAAAAATAATTTTTATTGACTATAGTCACTTTACAGTGTTATGTTAGTTTCTGCTGTACAGTTGAATTAGCTGTTTGTATATATATATATGTGCTTAGTCACTCAGTCATATTCGACTCTTTGTGATCCCATAGACTGTAGCACGACAGGCTCCTCTGTCCATGGGGATTCTCTAGGCAAGAATACCAGAGTGGATTGCCATGCCCTCCTCCAGGGGATCTTACCAACTCAGAGAACCTAGATCTCCCACATTGCCCGCAGATTCTTTACTGTCTGAGCCACCAAGGAAGTCCAAGAATACTGGAGCGGGTAGCCTATCCCTTCTCCCGCGGGTCTTCCCAACCCAGGAATCCAACCAAGGTCTCCTGCATTGCAGGTGGATTCTTTACCAGCTGAGATACCCACGAAGCCCACGTATGTGTATGTATGTGTATATATATATAAACACACACACACACACACACACACATATATATCCTCCCTCTCAGACTTCTCTCCACCCACATCCCAGTCCTCTAGGTCCCCACAGAGCACTGAGCTGAGCTCCCTGCACTATATTGCAGCTTCGCACTAGCTCTTTTACACATGATAGTGTATATATATGTCAGCACTACTCTCCCAATTTATCCCACCCTCTCCTTCCCCCTGCCCTGTGTCCAGTGATCATTCTCTCCATCTGTGGTTCAGTTCCTGTCCTGAAAGTAAGTTCATCTGTACCGTTTTTCTAGATTCCACATATATATGTTAATATTTACTCAGCCATGAAAAGGAATGAAATAGGGTCATTTGTAGAGACGAGGATGGACTCAAGATTGTCATACAGAGTGAGTCAGGGGGAAAGTCGCTCAGCTGTGTCTGACTCTTTGCGGACTCTGTGGACTATACAGTCCATGGAATTCTCCAGGCCAGGATACTGGAATGGGTTGCCAATCCCTTCTGCAGGGGATCTTCCCAACCCAGGAGTCAAACCAAGGTCTCCCACATTGCAGGTGGATTCTTCACCAGCTGAGCCACCAGGGAAGCCCACACAGAGTGAAGGAAGCCAGATAAGGGTATCTTGATGTCAATGCATGCTGTCCACTAGGAGCCTGTAGCCTAGCAGGGGAGAGTGGGATGTTGACCAACAATTACACCACATTGCCCTTTACAGTCTCTTGGTTTATACATTTAATTTGTGCATAATTTGTGCATTTAATGCACTTCTCTTTTCATTCCCTTTAAAAAATAACTGTAGGGTAGACACGTTGTACATGTTTTATAGGAATAAAGACAATACAGGTCAACTCAAAGAGGATAAAAAGCCAGGCTAGAACCATCCTTGTTTATGGTTTATACGCTTTGGTAATCCTTTAAGTGTGCGTGTAACTATGTGTGTTCACATGTGTGCATTTATGTCTATCCTATTCAGCATCAGAAAAACGAGGCAATATGTCAGGGGTTGTTTTTGGAAGTACAAGGAGATCTCTGCCCACAACTTTTTGCAAGGCCTATTGCTTCAAATCTGAGAACAGTGTGAAATTTTCTGGCTAAAAATGCAGTGTGGTGTGCCTAAGGGCACCTTCCTGGCCCCAACATAGATTCTCAGGTAACCTTGTGTCACTCTGTTTGTTCACTCTTCAGGTTTGCTGCTCTGGTCTCAGAGGAATTATTCTGAATGGGCACATCTCTGTCTAAATGTAACCTGATTTTGGAGTGTTCCTACTTTAAAAACAAATTCCATCTGGATGTAGAACAGCTGGGACATTTGACTAGTAACCAGGAAATAGTGCTGTAAAACGAAAATTTAGATGGATGTTTAGTACTAACATCTGAGGTCTACTAAGTCTTCTCTCTATATTGATCTGGCTTGAAATCTTTATTTCAAGATGTGTTGTGTATAATGGCGTTTTTCAATGATTGCATCTTCTTGGCCATTATTTTAACTACTGAATTCTGTGGGTCAGAATATACTAGTTGGATCGTTATGGAGTTTCTGACCAGGTTCTGAGTGAGTTCCCAGTGGAACTATGAAGATCTAGGATAATTTTGGAAGGCTTGCTTTTAAGTTACTTTGGAAAACTTTTTAAAAGACTGCAGGTCCCAGAACTGAAGAGTTAGAATGGATTCAGGAGAAACAAGGCTAAAATAAAATACTAAGTATGGGCCCATAGTTCAGAAACAAGTAGCTAGGTGAGTGAGCTGATTGCTACTTGTACTATGTCAGTAAGCTTCAGGAGCTTATTCACTAAATTTAAATAACATCTATGAGTCCACTCAACAAATATTTACTAAGTAGTACCTACTTGTTTATGGCTCATACACTTGATCATGAGACTATCAATACAAATGACAAAAGGGAAACACTGTCCAGGCAGGGATTTAAATTTTGGAGCAGATACATCAAATACTGTATTGATAGTAATAACACTCAATTTGAGCTGTAGAAATACAGAGTAACACAGAAATGCCTAGGTAATCCAGTATTAATGTTTCACAAATGTATGTCAATAACCTCACCCTTTTTTCTGTACTGGTAAGATATTTCTGAGTTTTTAAATTTTTTTATTTTTATTTATTTATTTATTTTTAAATTTTCTTTATTGTGTTGGTTTTGCCATACAATGACATGAAACCGCCATGGGTTTACATATGCTCCCCCTCCAGAACCCCCCTCCCTCCCCCCATCCCGATTCCCTCCCCCTGGGACATCTCGGTGCACCAGCCCCGAGCATCAATCCTGGGCTGGCGATTGATTTCACATATGGTAATTAACATGTTTCAATGCCATTCTCCCATATCCTCCCACCCTTGCCCTCTTCCACAGAGTCCATGTGTCTGATCTATACATCTGAGTTTTTTTTAAAAAATTCTTTCATGATCAGAGTTGAAATACATTTGACTTTCTTTCACATATGTGACAGTCTTCATTTTTCACTTTTCTTCAGTGGACATTTTACACAACGTCAGGTTTGGTTTTATTAATCTCTTCTATTTGGAAACTTCAAGTGGGTTCCTGTTTTTTACAAGTGCTCTAGCCTCATCAACTGGGATGGGAGATTCTATCTTACTAACCTTTGTAACCACATGTTTTAGTGATGCACACTCTTCCCTTGACGTGTTTGCATTAGAGAGTAACCATTTGTTTCTCTCACATCTTATTTGCTGCAGTGCTGTGTTCTCTTCCCCACAAATGTGCATTTCTTATTTCTTCCTAGGGATCATCTTCACTCTCATCTACCTTAAATGTTTCCACTCCTCTTGACCACATTACCTTCTTTTATTATGAGTGAAATTAATAGTGGAGATAATAACATTCATAAAAATATTAGTGGACATTTAGGACTTAACTGTCTCCAAAGGACTTTATTATTTGCTGCTTTTGGTGCATAATCCTATGTCATCCTGTATTGTTATTGAGATGCTCATTGTGAACTTTCTTTCTTTGATACAGGAAGTGTGTTTCTTAGAAAGCAATCATTTTCTCTTAAAATTCCTTCCCCTTTTGGTCATTAGCAACATTGTTTAAAATATAACATGTGCTCAATAAATTGAGGCTATATGAGTGAATTAATTGGTCAGAAATTTTAGTATGAATGTCCTTGTTCATAAGCAGAATGTATACATGATATTCAGCACTTGTGGCAATTTATGTTCCAGTCTGATGAACCAGAATGGTTTTTTAAACCATTAATATTCTGCATTCATGGCAGAGTAAATAGGAACTTTACTGAGAATTAAATGTGTCAACTTTGGCTTCATAGCCAGAATAGCAGCTTTTGGGAAGAGATCAGTTTTCAGTAAATTATATGCACTTACCATTATATAGATTAATATATAAATGAACATAAATTAATCCAGAACATAGTGACCCTATTTCCAGGATTATACCTAATTGCTTATGATAAACTTTAGGATGGTTGGCACTGTCCTATCAGATGGCAATAAGTTGCACTGAAATCAGAGACAGTATTTTTAATATAAGCTATTTTTATCACAGTAATGCTTTTTCCATAACATAATTATATGGAAGTTTTATCCATGTTCCCATAGTAAACACTTTGGATGGTAGAGCTTATCTTAAGTTTTGTGAACATGGGTAAATGGGTATACTCCTTACAGAAAAACAGAAATTTCCCACAGCATTTATGCGTTAATCCTTTATTTCACAGAATTTGAAATTTTAACCAAACACCACTGAAATGACTAACACCTCAAAGCCTCCTTCAGTTTCATTAATGGAACTTCAGGCCATTTTCTCTTAAGACAGGATGGCCTTTTCCACTTGCTCTTTCTCCTGCCTGACTCCCTTCACCCTCTGCTTGTGCCTGACCAGCTTCTACTCTTTAAGTTTGCACACAGTTTTACCTCTAGAACTCTTTCTTTTTATACCAGTTCTGGATCAGGCACCTCCCTGTCCTGATTTTCTTTCCTGTAGCTAGACTGATGCTGGGAAAAACATTCAGGTAATAGCTTGATTGGGTAAACGTTTGCAGTTTTCTCATGAGAGTTAAGGATGCACAAGGGGATAAGTTATAGGACATTTTGACAAGACTAACTTTATTCTAAGTTACTGAATCAGACTAAAACAGTTCTCTTTCAAGCAATATTCCTGGTCATCAATAAGTATTCTTGAGTAATGGTATCTTTTAACTTGTTAGTATTATCTGAGTATTTCATATGTTTTTTTCAGCATTCCTACTGTGTACTACAGGTCTTACATTCCAGAGTTCACCTACTCTTTTAGCTCATTTGGACCATATTGATGATACTTTGTGAAGGTGAATTCCATTTTTATTTTCATAAACCAGGGTAGGATATTTGGGAACCACCAACCTGGTTTGTTTTCTCCCTCCAGAATATGGCAGCCTGCTTAGTGGGCTACAATTTTCTTAGAGAATTCTATCATGACTCACTTTTAATGTAATTGTTCTATTTCAACCTTAAAAGAGGGCATTCTTAATATTTTAACAAGATTAAAAGGGCTGGATGTCACTCGTGATATATTAACTTTTTCATGAAGTCATTTTGGTAATAGCGTTTTGTTTTCTGAATGGAACCTGATTTGTAGCCTAAATAATCAAGTCGTCATTTGCAGGTGTGAAGACAATCTTACCAGATCCCAGTATTGTTTGTTTAGGTGAACTCTGTAGTCATCTTATTTTGAAATAACTGGGTAAAACTGTCACTGTGCAATGTCATGCCAGCAAAAGTTCAAAAGAAATGTGTGCTGTGTGCTCAGTTAATAAGTTGTGTCTGACTCTTTGCAGCCTGGTGGACTGTGGGCTGCTAGGCTCCCTGTCCATGGGCTTTCCCAGGCAAGAATACTACAGCGAGTTGCCATTTCCTTCTCCAGGGGATCTTCCTGACCCAGGGATCATATCTTGTGTCTTCTGCATTGCAGACAGATTCTTAACCCTGAGCCACCTGGGCAGCCTCGAAAGAATCGTGGAAGCAGTTCATTTTAAATAATACAACACAGGGCCACTATTGTCTGGGCATTGTGCTGCTCCTTCCACAGTTTATCCCTTCTATACCTCTAGTTGTTTCCTAGAGTCAACAGGTAAATGTCTAGAACAAGTGGGGCCAGCCACCTAGTTATTTTTCTGCTTAAACTCAAGGTTCTTAAGCTCATTTAGGTGACAATAATCTTGGACTTCATGGTTCTCTTGGGGAAATAGTGGTAAATTATCGTGTCACACAAACCTAGAGTGATTTCCATCAGCTAAAATGTGATTACATTTTGTCTGCTTGTGCCTAAAAAACAAATAGTAAATGTCCCATGAAACGCATTCACACACACTACTTTTGAGTTTTTCTGTTAACATTTGTGTGCTGCTTGTTCATTTTTTTTAGAAGCCACGTGGATAACAGAAGCCAAAGTCTTAAGAAAATATTAACCATGTGGAAAGTTTAAAACTGATAGAATTTTTACCTATTAACTTATCTTTTTGGTGCAAGATGAGAAACGCCTATCATTCTTCAATGTGTGAGATGGAATACTTTATTACATATTAAGGAGAGCAATTACCTTAGGTCAGGGTAGAATCTGCCACACTTCATTTCAACAGGGCATTGTTCTGCCTTATACAAATACTCAATTTCAATGTGTGGATTCTCTGAAAAAGCCACGGTATTGGTTAACTGGTTTTCATCTCTTCCATCCAGTCTTCTCAGGTAAGCGGGTTCCTTTAACCCCTTTTCAATTCCGGTTTTCCTATTTGTTAAAATAGGGAGACTAGATTCCTCACAGTTTCAGTGAGGGCTAAATGAGAAAATTGTGTGAGCCAAGAAACAGACGACTGGCACATAACAGATGATCAGCAAGTGTTCCTGCTCTTCCACCTTCCCTTAGCCTGTCTCTGTGGTCTCCTGCATCTGCCATGTCCTCGTGATACACTTCGTAACTGCAGATGTCTTTGTTTTGCCCCTTTCTGACCCCCCCCACCCCCCCGCCACCAGAGTCCAAAACAGAGATTGCTCTCCCGTTTCCTTGTATGTCACATTCTGCTCTTTTTGGGCGTCTGTTGCTTTTTGCTCCTGTTTTTATCTCTGACCTCTATTTAATCCTTTTGCCTTTTCAAATCTCTTTTGTCCAGAACTCTTATTTTCTTCTCCTTTCATTTCTCTTTTCTTCTTTCTTCTGTTAATGCAATCTTGCTACCAACTTGGCGCATCCAGGCTTGGCCAGAGTGGCTGATGACAACATTTTCCTCTGTTGGATGGCTCGGTTTGCCCTCAAATAATAGCACCTGAAAGGGTTCCTCTCACTACGTTAAGTGTCCTGTGGTCCTGGCAGAGCAGCTTCCGGTTCTCTGAAAAATCACACACACACACACACACACGCAAGCACACACACACACACATGCAAGCACACACACATACACAATAGTTTTTATCTGGAAAATTCATAAGTCTATGCTTAAGTGAGCTATTAAAAAATAAAATACACCTGTATAATGGTCTCTCATGTCAACAAAGAGACACCGCTGATGCCCTCCAGGCCCCTCCTCTTCTGTTCTTTTCCCCTCCCCAGAACTTCATCCACCCTCCTGACTGCTCACACTTTAGATTGATTTTACATGTTTTGAGACGTTGCATGCATTAACACCCAGCATTCATACTGCCTTAAGAGTATGCTTCCTTTTATGTCTGACTTCTCATGCTCAACATTCTCCTTAGTGAAATTCATCCATGTTGTTGTATGTAGTTTATTTATTTTTATTGCAGTATGATATCCTTTTGTGTGACCATACATTCCACTATATGTTGGAATTTTTGAGCCTGTTCTGTTGATGTACACCTGAGCTGGTACCAGTTTTGACAATTCAGATAATGATGTTGTGAGTATTCCTGTGAATGTGTGTGTGTGCGTGCACATGTGTGCATCCTCACATTTTAAAATTGAATGTCTGGTTTTATGTCATTCCAGATGCTTTAAGCTGCTAGGAGTCTGATCCAGATGTTTAAGACTTTACTGTATTCTTTTATTTTCCAGTCTATTCCTTTAAGAGACAAACATTTATCTATTTTTATACACTATGCTATTAATAGAGACTATTTTAGATTTTGGAATATTAGAGGACATGTGGTAGAAAACTTGTGAATAAAATATGTAAGTATAAATACATGTAGTTGTGGTAAACATTAGTATATTAATATATTATAAATACATAAAAGTACCATATGATATTCACATATAGGACAAATAATCATGCAGATATATGAACTTGTAAAATTCATTTTACTGATTACAGGCATTATTGCAGAAATATTACTATATAGAATGTATTTAGTTTTTAATGACCCTTCTTCTAATTAAGTAATTTAGTTCACAAATATTTTCAGTATTTAAATTTATATGAACATATACATATGTATGTGTGTGTGTGTGTGTATATATATATATATATATATATATATATATAACTCAAGTCAACCCAACATAGTTGTGTAATTCACAGTTTCAAAAAATAAATTAAATAGTTCTTACTTCTTAATACTTATGTGTTTATTGCTCTGTGCCATAGATCCAGAACTATGATATCTGATTCTTTGTTAAGGCTTAAATAATATCAAAATTAGTAATTTGAGTCCCTGTGTGTCTTGATTTTGTTTGAGTTGTGATAATCACTGGGCATCCCAGGTGGGCTCAATGGTAAAGAATCCACCTGCCAATACAGGAGACATGGGTTTAATTCCTGGATTGGGAAGATCCCCTAGAGAAGGGAAAGGCAATCCACAGCAGTATTCTTGTCTGGGAAATTCCATGGACAGAGGAGCCTGGCAGGCTACAGACCATGAGGTCTCAAAGAGTCTGACATGACTTCGTGACTAAATGACAACAATGCATTAGCAAGACCACTATAACATTATCCTAGCTTTTATTCTTGTGAGACTAATGTCCAGAGATTCAGGCCTTCCTCAAAGAGATAAACACTATGTAGAACTTTCTAAGTGTGCTAATTCCCATCTATCCAATAAGAGCTTTTGTGAGTGTCTATTCTGGGCGGTAGGCTAGTCTCAGTGGGGAGGGCCATGTTTAGTATCACTGAACTTTTAAAAAACTTGTATGTCCCTTGACCTAATGTGCTATGCTATTTCCCTCTAATAGTCATTATCAGAGTGTGCTGATACAATAATAATTTCATTGTTAATAATGAGAGTGTGTCATAGCCTCTGCCAATCATTGATAATGTATAATATTTAAATATCTGAATTAATTTTGATCAGTTTTTATTAACATAGTCACTGACTCAAAGGACATGAGTTTGAGCAAACTCTGGGAGATAGTGAAGAACAGGGAAGCCTGGTGTTTATTGAGTTTCAAAGGGTCAGACACAACTTAGCAACTGAACAACAACAATACCTGAATGGGTCTATTAATACTTTAATTGACAGTAATAATATTAATAATGGTATTTTCTGGTCTGAGGGACTTCATAGCCTCATGAGGTATGTGTGTGCTTAGTTGCTCAGTCGTGTTCAACTCTCTGTGACCCCGAGAACTGTAGCCCACCAGGCTCCTCTATCCATGGGGATTCTCCAGGCAAGAATACTGGAGTGGGTAGCCATGCTCTCATCCAGGGGATCTTCCCAACCAGAGATCAAATCCAGGTCTTCAGCATTGCAGGCAGATTCTTTACCATCTGAGCCGCCAGGAAAGCGCTTGCTGAGGTAGCCTAAACCTTAAACAAATAATGCCATTGTGTTGTGGCAAGTACTTTGAATGGAGATGTGCGTACGTTGCCACAGATAATAGTGGAGAAGACTCAACTTTTGCCCAAGAAAATTATGAAGACTTTTGTAGAAGTGAATCCAGTTAGAAACTTGAAAAATTTGGTAACTTTAGTAATGTGCTGGCTATCAGGAGGACAATTCAAAAGTTAGGATAACACCGTAGTCCCTGAGAATATTGAGAAGGTTGTATATTTGCTTGCCACAAGGATAGTACTGATCCAGTACATTAAGTGCGTTTGATGGTAATCTTTGTAAAATGCAATCAGGTAGTTTCTATCAGTTTTATATCTGTGAATGCTTTGCTTAATTATGGTTCATAAAAATGTTAGGGGGTTTGTGAGAAATGCAATGGGAAACCAATTTTGGTTTTAGACTCCTTCAGACTTAATTCTTCCTAGGCCTCTGACCGGAGCAAGTTGATTTAACTTTTCTAAATCTTAGTTACTTTGGCTGTAATAACAATAATAGTATCTTACTTAAAGAATTGTTGAAAGTGAGACTCAAAAGAGATAATACATTCTTGGCATAGTGCCCAGCTCATGGTAACAACATAGGAAATTTTTTGTATTAACTAAAAATTTAGGTTATGATATGCATTAACGTTCACAATTGTGAGCCTAAAAAAGTCTGGTTCTGAATTTTGTTTTCTTTCAAAATTTGATTAGATTTTGAAGGAATTATTTGTAAAACACCTGAATCTGGAATTATATAAATATATGTTTCTTTTCCTTTACTCTTGTTGTGACAGGTGTCCACAACAAGATTGACAGAGAAAAGAAATTACTAATTGGGGTGCAGGTGGTGAAAACCTTTTCCAAAGATGTATGTATATGTCTGTGTGTGTGTGTTTAGATAGATTCTTAAGTTTATATTGAACTGAATGTGAATATTGAATAGAGTAGCTATATAAAGTATTTAATGAGTGAGCCTGTTTCTGCCCTCATTAATTCTGCAGCCCCACTCATATGCATCACATCACCGTTCCTTCTCAGTTGGTGAATGGTGAGGAGCACTCTGGGGTCCAAGAATAACCTGAATACATGCTGGTCCTCTCACACTTGGCCCTCACTGTGACCTCACTCCTATGCTGGCTTTGAGTTTAAAATTAACTTCAAATTAATTCCCTGTTTCACATT
This sequence comes from Antilocapra americana, assembly GCA_007570785.1. Taxonomy (NCBI): domain Eukaryota; kingdom Metazoa; phylum Chordata; class Mammalia; order Artiodactyla; family Antilocapridae; genus Antilocapra; species Antilocapra americana. The sequence goes on from ML661885.1 coordinate 26,712,697, forward strand.
TACTTTGGCATCTACCCAGCTATTTCTATTTTTTTTTAAATTTTCTTTACTTTATTGTATTGGTTTTGCTTAGTTTTAATCTTTTGTTTTCATCTTTGGGGGTGAGGGGGAAGCAGTAACAGTAGAACAAAATCCGAGAGCCCAAGAAGCTAGAGCCTTTGACTTCCAAGGGTGATGTAGGGAGTCTGCCCTCCATATAGATCGTTTCTCTTCTGTATCACCCAGAAACACAAAGCAGATTCTATTAAGCGTTATAGGAAAGGATGCAGTCACATACTCAGTCCTAAGACACTTGTTTCCTGGCAATGGTCCAGGCATTAGCTCCATCTTTTATTATGAGTAGAGATGAATCTGGAAGCAGAGACTGAGCTGGGAATGGGATTTGCATGTGGGTTAGGTCAATTCTGTCCAGTATTTTCAAGCAGTTGAGAACCATTGATGCTACTGTAGAGTCCCTCAGTACAATTCTGGGCCATTCTCTAACCTTTGTCCACATACTGTAGCTCCCTAAACTCTTTGCCATATTTCTGTTCCTAATTTTAATCAGATAAATTTTAGGTTATTATAAAAGAATGAGACAGATTTAGTATCCAAGGTGGTAGTGCCCTAAATTGATGAACTATGGTGGACGACATTTGAAAGAATCACTGAAAAACAATCACATCAGAAAAAAATTATTTATGCAGTTATATCTGTATAAACTGTTAAGCTCAGAGATAACACTGGGCTTATATGCATATGTGATTTGGGCATCAGAGATTGTAATGTGCATTGATGTTTATCTCCTGCATTTTTTTCCCTTGGCCTTCCAGCATGACTGTGATCTCTACCATTACACATTTTGTTAAAATACTGAATCTAAATCTTTCATGATAATAGATTCTGATCTTCTTTTAATGTTTATAACCAGGCTGGAAAAAATATACAAAATCCTTCAAAATGGTCTACTTCATATCAAAACATCTTAGTTTTCTTGCCAATTAATGAAGGGATACTTATTTTGTTTTAAAACATCACATATTATTTTATGTAATATTTTAGAAATTTTACATATGTGTAAGACAGGAAGACAATTACTATACAGAGCAGCATCTGGCAGTGTGCTCAGCAGAACATTAGTGTTGTTGGTAAATGACAGTAGGTGACTTAAAGCCAAATGCAATTGGGAAATTCCAATTCAAATAGAACAGACCCTCCTGCTGTATGACTCCCAGGACTTTTCAGAGCCGTAGTAGCTAATATACACTGTGCATCTATGAACAGGCAGGTATAAAGTACACAGTCTCCATTAAACTTACTTTGAACAAACAACTTCCTTATATTTCTCTTTAAAAAACTAGTACCATTGAAAGAACATAGAGAAAATTTTTGAATTTCTTCTTGTCAGCTGTGCTTAAGAAGTGATAGTAGTAAAATTCCAGGTAGAGCCTAGCTAAATTTGGGGTGAGCATGGGAAGACTGTCCTGAAATAATGGTTTATTTGAAAAAAAAGTCTTACAAATTGTGAAGGAATTCTGTGTGTACTTTTCTTTCCCTTCATACATAGAGCTTTTGTCATCCTAGGAGTCAGAAAAAAGTGATTTAATCTATTCTACTATAAAGAAGTTGCTTTCCAGCTTTAAAATACATTCTGTTTAAAACAGGACCAGTTTTCTTTAGAAAATTTCAGTGAACTTAAAAAGAAAAAAAGGTGAATGATTCCATCCTGTATCTGTAAAGCTTTTTTTTGTTTTCATCAGAAGGAAAAATGATGCTGAGTTGTTTACATTAAGCATTTAGCAGTAACTAGGGTATAATGGGCTTCCCCAGTAGTACTCAGCTGGTAAAGAATCTGTCTTCAATGCAGGAGATCCTGGTTCAATTCCTGATTCAGGAAGAAGAGGACAGGCTGGGAAGAGATACCATGGAAAAGGATAGGATACCCACTGCAGTATTCTTGGGCTTCCCTGGTGGCTCAGATGGTAAAGAATCTGCCTGCAGTGTGGGAGACCTGGGTTCGATCTCTGTGTTGAGAAGATCCCCCGGAGGAGGACATGGCAATCCATTCCAGCATTTTTGCCTGGAGAATTCCCCATGGGCAGAGGAGCCTGGCGGGGTACAGCCCATAGGGTGGCAAAGAGTTGGACACAACTGAACGATTAAGCACAGTGCACAGGGTGGTATAAACCAGATATCATATCGTTAGTGTGTTCTTTGGGCTTTTCTGGTGGTTCACACTGTAAAGAATCTGCCTGCAATGCAGAGCATGTTCACTCCCTGGGTGAGGAAGATCCCCTTGGAGACTGGAATGGCTGGTCACTCCAATATTCTTGTCTATGGAATTCCATGGATAGAGGGGCCTTAGTTCATAGGGTTACAAAGTGTCAGACACGACTGAGTAACTAATGCACACTGTGTTCTTCATTACACAGTATGAAAGATACCCATAAATACTGTTTATTAACTTAAATGAGGTTTTAAAAATACATACTAAACAAAGATCCCTGGCCTCTTGAAACTTACATACAGAACAGCAGACACTCTAAACTTACTTTTAATTCTCTTTTATTGCCTGTATGCATTTGCTGATATCTCATGATATTTGTGCCTTACCTGGCAGATTATTTATTGAATTGTTAGTATCTAATGTGGAGAAGGCAATGGCAACCCACTCCAGTACTCTTGCCTGGAAAATCCCATGGACGGAGGAGCCTGGTAGGCTGCAGTCCATGGGGTCACTAGGAGTCAGACACGACTGAGTGATTTCACTTTCATGCATTGGAGAAGGCAATGGCAACCCACTCCAGTGTTCTTGCCTGGAGAGTCCCAGGGACGGGAGCCTGGTGGGCTGCTGTCTATGGGGTCGCACAGAGTCAGACACGACTGAAGTGACTGAGCAGCAGCAGCAGCTGCAGTATCTAATGGGTGAGAATTTTTAAGCTGCTTCCTTTGGTGACTTAGGGATGAGCAAGTAGGGGTTTGCTAACTACTTACCAGTAGCTTGTTGTTGCTAAGTTAATAATAATGTTGTAAGCAAGAACTGTTGAATGTGATGGCATAAATTTATGTCCCCCCCACATATATATATATACACACACATATGTATATATATACACACACACACATTTATATATATGCACACACATTTATATATATATATACGCACATTGTTATAAGTTATATATGACATTTGTAACATTTCATATTATGAAAAATATTATATTTAACACAGAAAGTGAAGGTTAACACAACTACATATAATATAAATTAATTTTTTAAAATGTGTGTATATGTGTGCATGCGTATGTGTGTATGCTCAGTTCTTCCATCATGTTAAACTCTTTGTGACCCCATGGACTGTAGCCCACCAGGCAAGAATGTTGTAGTTGGTTGCCATTTCTCTTCCAGTGGTTCTTCCTTACCCAGGAATTGAACCCATGTCTCCTGCCCTGGCGAAATTTTTACCACTGAGCCACATGGGAAGCCCCTGTGTGTGTGTGTGTGTGTGTGTGTGTGTGTGTATGTGTGTGTGCTTACAAAGGACTTCCCTTGTGCCTCATCTGGTAAAGAATCCACCTGCAATGTGGGTGACCTGGGTTTGATCCCTGAGTTGGGAAGATCCCCTGGAGAAGGGCAAGGCTACCCCATTCCAGTATTCTGGCCTGGAGAATTCCATGGACTGTATAGTCCTTGGGGTCACAAAGAGTCAGACAGGACTGAGGGACTTTTGCTTTCATATATATAAAACCAGTATTAGCTCTCAGTTTCCTTCATGGCAATTGTTTTAATCTTGTATCTAGTTTTGTACGCTTAAAAAAATGAAGAAAATCACAATGAAGAGTAGCTCGGGCTCTCCTCAACTTAAGAAAACCCCGTGCATAGCAATGAAAACCCAGCACAGCCAAAAAGAAATGAATGTTAAAAATGAGCCGAAACTTTGCCTAATACACTTGGTTAAGCAGGGATGTGAAGATGGTGAGCGTTCTTATTCAATTGTCATGGCACGCATCCGTTAGATTCACCGTGTTGTACACGCGTGTTAATTTACCAAATGGATTTGCAATGACTGACACAGGTTTCTTTTGGGAGGACTGAGACAGCTGTTCGCCAGTGACAGAGCTGGATTGAGGTCATTGAGACTTTCCTTTCAATTGAATAACAGATTGGAAAACAGACAAAGCAACATTGATATATTAGAGGTAAACTATCTTTAATATACAAAGATGTATTTTGGCAAATGCTAGGAAGAAAGTCAAAGGCATTCCTATAGAGCACAGCACTCATTATTTTTGTTATCAGTAGACATCCAATTTACATACAAATGAAATGTGAATTTCTCTCATAACCATCTAGATAAAGAGATGCACGCATACTTTTCCATGAGCTTTTTGAACTGAAGTGCTATGTTTGGGTCTTTGCCCTTGGAGCAGTTGAAACAGTCTCAGTTTAACAAAGAAGAAAGGATAAAGTTGAGCCTGGCTCAGCAAACATGCAAAGTCAGATTGGCCTGTTTGAATCAACAGTTGTCATTGTAGATTTTTTTTTAATTGTTTTTTTTTCTTGGAGAAGAAAACAAAAGGAAGAATGACATATGTATGGGCAATGAATGGATGTTTTTTAATTTGCTTAGTGAAATTGTGATCTTATTCAAATCAGAGTTTTTAATACATTTGCCTCTCACCTGTTATGAAGGGAAAAATAATGATCCTTTCTCTTTGATTTTCCATGATGTACACTTACTCTGTTTCAGTTTTCCCATTAATGAAGTAGGTGCATGCTTCATTTTTTTTCAGGTATATCCTACAGTTTCATTAGACTTTTAAATGTCTAAAAGTCTTTAAAGTCAAACTCAACTCCAATTTTTTTTTTGTAATTGTTTAATAGGAGTAAGTACTTACTGAAATTCTTTCTCTAAGATGTATATAGATACATGGATACTCATTTTGGCAAATATGACATTATTACTTATTTGGTCTACTATCTCCTTTTACCCAGACTAGTACATTTGAAATGAGATATTTAAAATATAGAGCACATAGCATGATGAAATAAAAGCCTAATAAAATGTATTTGGGCCAGAATCAGAACTCTTTGAAATTGGATATCTAAATAGTATGCATTTTATCTCACTAAGGCTCTGGTTAGTTCTAGTGTCCAGATGACTATTAATGGGCTTTGTGTTCTGAAGCATATGTTAATAGAAGCGATCATTATGGATTAATTTGATGTGAATTAATAAGAGATTTATTTGATGGGAGTTGTTTGAAGGTGATGACATTTAAATCTCAACAGGATTTAAGATGTCCAAAAATACCTTTAAAGATTCAGGAATAATCAATTCAGAGAGAGCAAATTAAATAGACATGGATAGCAAAGAACAGGATTTAACATTGGGTTTATGAAGTTTGAAGCAGTTTACAAAAAAAGTGACCTACCATTGAAGTAGAAACAGAAAACATTTAAACTCGAGAAATTCTTGGGTTTGCGATTGGATAAACAATGTCCTCTTGTGTTTTATAGTTCACTTAAGTGATCTGATTTTGATCTGTATATACGGAGTAGACAGGACTCAAGTTTTTTTCCTCTAGACCAGTGAGCAAACACATATGTTCTTTAAAAACTGAACTTTGTATGTTGTTCATATGGAAGCTATCTAGTTTGCCATGAGCCCAAGATTCGACCTTCCTTTTATTTTGCTATCATTTGCTTAATTCTTTAAATTCTTTGTGGGAGACTTCTGATCAAAATAAACAGTTTGCTTTTCTTTTTTTCTTCTTTCCTTTTAATTTTTTTCTTTAATAAAAGCTACAAGAAATGTGTAGTTAATAACTCAATACTCTTGGGCTGTTGATACAAACAAGCCTGGAAGAAACATATGTTAAGGAGAAGACTATTATATCTTTTCTTTTTGTGTTAAGCTTTGATTTTAAACCCTTGAGAGTTTTATGATCTGGAAAAACAAGAAGAAGATGTCATCTGGTATTATATATTATGATAAGAACTGCTACTTATAATACAAATCATACTCAGTAGGAATAGAGATTGAGGTGAGATTACATCATCTTGCTTCTCAATTTTCAGTTTTGTTCAGATTTTATATATATTATACACATATACTCTATATACTTATATATATAAACCAAACTTCATATCATTAGTGTGTGTTCATTACATAGTGTGAAGGATATTCATCAGTACTATTTTTTAACTGAAATAAACTTTAAAAATATGTACTTGGAACTTGATGCATGAAGCAGGGCATTCAAAATTGATGCTCTGGGACAACCCAGAGAGATGGAGTGGGGAGGGAGGTGGGAGTGGGGTACAGGATCGGGGGACACATGTGCACCCATGGCTGATTCATGTGTGTTTATGTGTGTGTGCATGCGTGTGAATGCTAAGTCACTCTAGTCGTATTAGACTCTTTGCAACCCTATGGACTAGAGCCCAACATGCTCCTCTGTCCATGAAATTCCCTAAGTCAGAATATTGGAGCGGGTTACCATGCCCTCCTGCAGGGGACCTTCCAGATCTAAGAATCGAATCTGTGTCTCTTGAGTATTTTGCACTGGCAGGGGGGTTCTTTACCACTGGTGCTGCCTAGAAAACCATATATATAATCACATCAGGGTACCTCAGTCATCAGTGTTGGCAACTCTTAAACTTTTTCATTCTATTACACAGCAATATTCCTCACACTGACTCCCACAAAATTTCAAAATGCGAATCAAAGTAGGTCCACTATAGACAGTCATTTAGACAACACACACACAAACACACACACAGTACATCTGTTCAATTATATTATGACCCTACCTCAATACTTTCATTCAGACAATTTAAAAATGATGATATAAGGATGGTTAAATGCTGGTTCGGTCATAGCTTTACAATCTTATTTATCAAAATGAAAATATAACACAAAATAGATAAAAAGGTAACACATAACGCGTAACGTTTCTGTAACTCTTGGTGAGGTGTATTTAGATCTGATACAGAGTCCCTTATGACATTGAAATAGCTCTCTTCTCAGCCTCATGGGATATATACACTGGTGCTGTGAATCTGGAGGAAACTGGTACCACTCCCTGTCTTTAGCTGTGATCACACAGCATTGGCAGGTGTACGGTCTGTCTTTTCCAGAAGCAGATCCCCTCTATAATTATTAATTAAGATTTTTATCCCCACCCCAGTATAGGTAAGTATTGTGGTTCTTAGGTTTCACGGGAAGTTCGAGCTTAACTAATTTTGCCAACATCACAGTCAGCTGTGAAAATGACTTCTGTAATCTTTTATATCGTGTTCCTCCTTTCCTGCTGCTTTATTAAAACCCAGGGGAGGGAGAAAATCTTGCCCAAGCTTTGCTCCTGCTTTTATCAGGTATCTTTCAAGCAGCCTGCGGTGCTGGCATATTAATGTATTTTAGGTGTGATCCATTCAAATATGTTTACATCATTTAGGAAGGAAAATATTCTTTTGTTTTGTTTTGCAGATGTACAGATCAGCTCTCAAAATGTCTTCTGTGTCTTCTGAGCATCTTCTAAGACAATTGCATTAGCCTTCCTGCTAGTTGACTAATAGAATTAATAATTGTAAAAAGCACTCTAAAGCCACATGCCTTATGAAGTCAATGCTGGGTATGATTTTACAAGTATGTGATCTATTTTTTCAAGTGAAAATGTTAACTGGAAAAGTTCTTGGCACACAGTACAACGTCATGCAATCTGTTATTTGTCTTAGAGATAATAACTTGAGGGTGGGTCTAGTCTTATGGTATCTAACTTATGAGTTGCTAGGGGAGTTTCTTCCACTTAAAAGTATTGCAAATGTGCTTATATTTACATAATATGTCATTCTGAAAAATTATGGCGATATCATTCCAGTAAAAAATTATTTTTTCTCTAACTACTTCAAAGTGTAGTCAAGTAAATTAACCACGATTTTTTTTTAAAAGCAACTAAAAAGAACATGCCCCTTCCCTCCACAGCAAAAAAAAAAAAAAACAAAAACCCCCCAAAACTAAATGACCTTTTCCATGCTTCTTTGAAGTTTTAGCAGTTTAACATTCTCTGCAATGTATATTGTTAAGGGCCTTATTCAGTGACTCATACAAGTTGTAAAGGTCTGCTCTTAGATGGAAGAAGGCACTGAAATTTGGAAGGACGATAATTTAAGCAAATCATATTTCTCTCATTCAAGATTAATGCTTGTTGAATAGTTTTTGAACTATAGCCAATTACTTTTCTTCATGATGATAACAGCAAGATCGTGTATTTTTTTAAAAATATATTAATTTTTTCAATTATTAACACATTACTATCTGTTCATCTCTAATAAGTGTTTTATCTTAGTTCCATTGCTATGTAAGATCACGCTGTTTTTCTCATCTCCTTGACCTATTATGTGAACATAAACCATTTCGGGGCTCCCCCAGTAGCTCAGCAGTAAAGTATCTGCCTGCAATGTAGGAAACATGGGTTTGATCCTTGGGTCTGGAAGATCCTCTGGAGAAGGAAATGGCAAGCCACTCCAGCATTAATTGCCTGGGAAATCCCTTGGCCAGAGGAGCTTGATGAACCACAGTCCATTGGGTTGCAAAAGAGTTGGACATGATTTAGTGATTAAACAACAACCAAATAAACCATTTTCTTTTCATTTTAATGGAAGGATAATCTTAATGAATTGAATTATTTCATCCTCTTTTCTTCATGAATCCTGACTTTCATATAGATTTTTATCTTTTCTATATAGCCGTATTTATGTCATTTTGGTACATCACTGTTGGATTTTATTTATATGATGGAAGCAATGTTAAATCCACTGGAAAAACAAACAGTAAATTCTGGAGGGAAAGGCATGATACTTGTCTAATCATCACATTTTTGTATGTAGGAATGGCTGATACTCTAAATTAGGATTTCCTTTTCGGTAGGTCAAGTTAAAACAGTATATTTTTTTATTCAAACTCTTATATTTTAGGCCCTAGCTTATTTCTTAAGCTTCCCTTTTAGTCTCTTTTTTTCTTTCCTTCTTAGTTTTCCCTTTGTTGACCACCAGTGAAACTGCCTTCCAGTCTTCCATTCATTGGTACAAGTTTCCAAGTGCTGTCTCTTCTGATAGAAAAAGAGAAGTCTCCTAAAATGTTAGCATCAACAAATGAGACATTAAAATGCAAATGTTGTAAGATAAATTATTTAACCAGTGTTCCATTTTTTTAAAAAACGATGGTTACATGGCTTAGTTAACTTTAGGAGCTATTGGTAGTGACACCAAGGTAAAGACCACACTCCATTCCCTATCCCCATGCCAGGCTGGCTTACATGGCTCATGATTATCACCTTCCCCTGAAACTGCTGCCTTTCATCCTATAAGTAGTTGTTTTTGGTTTTTTTTTGTTTTGCTTGTTATTGTTCTGAGTGAGAGAGTCTATGAATATTTAATGACTTATGTTCCTGGCATATAAGAAGAGCAGTGTATTCTCTTAAGTACAGTTATACTATTCGTGACATTATTCAAGAAAGTGAATTTTTACCTTCTAACCAATTCCTTATTCTATCTAGTGCATTGTCTTGGTTCAACGATTCATATTATAAAAATTTTGCATAAGCAGCTTTTCACAAGCAAAGATTTACCCACATGTCCCAAGCCAGTGTGGTTCCTCAGCACTTGTGAGAAATTATACTTGAGAACAAGTAAAATGTGCTGTGGCTTTGGATCCTCCAGTAGAGGACATTTTGGATACTCTTGATGTAACTGTCTCTCTTAAATCTGCCCTTGCGGTAGTGTCAGCTAGTAAAGAAGGCTGGGTTACTTGGTCAGTCTACAGGTGGATTTTTCTGAGAGACAGTTGGGGTGATGGCATACAGAGTCCTTTCAGTTGCTTGGTTGGAGAATTAAGGAACATAGGCCGTGAACATCAGTTCTCCACAAGCCTTTATTACTGCATTCTCTTATTGACAGGATACAGTTTGTTCCTTATCTCCTTAGAGATAACTCCCTCAGAGTTCTGATTCATTAGACTCCCCGCAGTTTTCTTCTGTGGACCCTGAAGGCACAGTTGAGCTAGCATGCGAAGGTGTACCATAGGCAACTGCTAACAGGTTGCCGTGTGGAGCTTCAAAATGACAGTGTCACATGGGTCAACTGAACATTTACTTTAGTCAGTTTCCATTGTGTTCCTAGTGGTGGGATTGGTGTTGTTTCCACTACACTGTGCCTGGAAACCTGGGATTAAGCAGGTTTCCATCATGCTGGCTGGAGTACTAGCAAAGCCCAGCCTGGTCACTTTGATGTGTACCAGGTCCCCCTGCTCTCAGGCAAGCCCCCTCAAAAGGGGGCTTAACATAATTTATCGGTAGGGTAGAGATGAAACGTTTGTTATCCTCCATTCCTAAAAGTAAAGAGGCATTTTTCTCTTTGTTTATAACATGCTCTTTCTGTCTTTTGACTCTGAGGATATTTTGGTTAAAACTATATTTATATCTTGGTTGTGCAGTGTGTAACAGTATTAAGTTTCACTTTATAGTTGTTTATATGCACATATACATATCATATAAATAAACACAAAATATATATTCTGTAAACATAAACAACTATATATACTCTATAAACATAACATGTGTACATATTACACATAGTATATAACATAGATAAATATAGACACATTTATCTATCAACTCTAACTGAAGAAAGAAACTGAGCAAAAAATATAATTGGCAGGCAAGATTAACTTAAAGGAAGGACAGAGCTAGTAATAATAGTAATAGTTAATACCTTGATATTCTTGAAACCATTTAAAAGTAATAAATGAGCCGTCCTCTGTGACAAAAATAATCCTAAGTGTAAATTGCTGGCTTCAGTTTCACTTTTTTGCTATTTTTAAAACTGATTTTTTTTCCTAGAGAAAATTTTTTGTTCTGTGCCTTAAAAAGCCTTGAATAGAGTAAGGAAATTGTTCTCGATTAGATTACATGCCTGCAAATTTCAAATAACCCTGTATCTTCCTTTCCCTTGTGTTTTTACAGATATGGTCCGGAAAAAGAACCCCCCTCTGAGAAACATTGCTAGTGAAGGCGAGGGTCAGACCCTGGAGCCTGTCGGTACAGAAAGCAAGGGACCTGGAAAGAACAAAGAATTTTCTGCAGATCAGATGTCAGAAAATACGGATCAGAGTGATGCTGCAGAACTAAATAACAAGGAGGAACATAGCTTGCATGTCCAGGATCCATCTTCTAGCAGCAAGAAGGACTTGAAAAGCTCAGTCCTGAGTGAGAAGGCTGGCTTTAATTATGAAAGCCCCAGTAAGGGAGGAAACCTTCCCTCCTATTCACATGATGAGGTGACAGAGAGAAATATGTTGGCTTTCTCATCTCCAGCTGCTGGGGGAGTCTGTGAGCCCTTGAAGTCTCCTCAAAGAGCAGAGGCAGATGACCCTCAAGATATGGCCTGCACCCCATCAGGGGACTCACTGGAGATGAAGGAAGATCAGAAGATGTCACCGAAGGCTACAGAGGAAACAGGGCAAGCGCAGAGTGGTCAAGCCAATTGTCAAGGCTCAAGCCCAGTTTCAGTGGCCTCAAAAAACCCACAAGTGCCTTCAGATGGGGGTGTCAGACTGAATAAATCGAAAACCGACGTACTGGTTAATGACAACCCAGACCCGGCACCTCTGTCTCCAGAGCTTCAGGACTTTAAATGCAATATCTGTGGATACGGTTACTATGGCAACGACCCCACAGATCTGATTAAGCACTTCCGAAAGTATCACTTAGGACTGCATAACCGCACCAGGCAGGATGCTGAGCTGGACAGCAAGATCTTGGCCCTTCATAACATGGTGCAGTTCAGCCATTCCAAAGACTTCCAGAAGGTCAACCGGTCTGTGCTTTCTGGTGTGTTGCAGGATATCAGTTCCTCAAGGCCTGTTTTACTAAACGGGACCTATGATGTACAGGTTTGTGCTTTATCTTGTGATCTCTTTGTACAGGAAAAGCTGTCAGTAATGAAATGTGAAGTCTTACGTGCATGTTAAAGTCAAGCTCCCAATACTGAAGGGGTAGCCTGCTTGATGAAGCAGGAGAGACAGACACATTTGTTTGATCCAGATGTGTGTTCAAGAGTTATCTTTAGCCTCTCATCATGGAAACTAATCCCAACATTTCTATTAGGCTGGGAAAAGCCTTTTCATGGAATTAGCTAGGCTTCGTATTTCTGGACATATTTCATGGTAATTTGATGTTTTTCAGAGTCTTCCAAAAATGGCACTAATCTTTATGGTCTGACATGATAGTAATTCATGCTTTGTTCTAGTTTTAGATTATAAAAATTGGCTATAGTCTTCCCTTCAGGGAGAGTCTTTCCTGTGTCTTGGATGAGGATTTGATTTTACGCTCAACTGGACCAGAATTGGGTCACACTGGTGGGTGCAGAGATGTACTACTGAAAAGCAACATAATTGCATATGAAACTTTGAAAATAAAATTTTAATTGATTCAGAAAGAAGTCAATGTGAGTGATTGTAAGTACTAGGGACACCAGAAAGACCTTGGTGTGGACCAGTAAAGCATTCCTTCTTGTATTTAAGAAAAATGGCAATTTATGACAGCATTTAGTAGTAATTTAGATTTCTACTTTTATTAAAAATGGCATACCTTTTTGATCTGCCCTCTGTATTAGTTTATGGCATATGTGAGATGAAAAAAAAAATCGACCATTTGAAATAGAATGAAATGAAGAACGGATGCTTAAGTAATGTATTCATTTCATTTTAGCAGTTTTAGTATAGTTGACACTGACGATCAGCTTGAGAAAGTGTATTAGTTTCTGTTACAGTCTGTAGATTTTTATTGTATTATTAGGCCAGGGATTTCAAAACATATTAGGTTTAATAATAACCTTCTTCAGGAATAATTAGAAGAAGTACTGGAGAACTAATGAAATCATATCACACTTTGTTTGACCTCCTCAATCCCTGAAAATATCAGTTATTTTTATCAACTCAGTAGTTCTAACACATTTGTTCTAGACCTCTCTTTTGACCTAGTGCCAGTTAAGAAAGGCAGGCAAAGGGGTTATATATAACACGTAGTGAATATATTTTGCAACGCTTGTAAGAGGGATCAGAAGAGAAATTTCCACGTCCTTTAAAAATGTCAGAATGGCAGTCTTATCACTTTAAGGGAGATATAAAGAAGATATTAAAAAATCCAGTTTCATCTTTGGAAAGCTCTCTTAAAAATCCCATCTTACTTTGTGAATTTCCACAAATAGAATGATTTCTGTGGCGCAGCAAATTAAGCCAACATAGTTATTATGCATGAAAGCTACATGCTTTGAACTGCTGTCTTATTAAAGATCATTTCACTGTCTTATGTCAGATACACTCTGCTGTCAAACTATGATTGGAAAGCAAATACGTGCCTTAGATAAAAGGGTTAGAAGTGAATAATGTTAGTATGTGAAATGGTGTTTTACAATTAGCGAGGAATATGATGTTAATACCTGGATTTCCGGTCAGAGTTTCAGTTTGTTCACTCTGGGGACAACTTCTAAGGAAAGCTGATCCTGGCTGTCAGGAAGGCTCAGAAACCAAGATTACTAAGAGCCTATAGTTTGGAAGAATTCAGATTTTTAAACACACTTCCATTTCCCCCAAACAGTTATTTGTTAGGTTCCTAGTTATTTATAGTAAAGTTTATGTTTGGGTAGAATGAGCTGGACACTTTTCCTGGGCAGTGATTTTAGAAATAAAACAGATGTGGGAGCTATCTGAGTTTGAACTAATAGAACTAGAAATAAAACAGCTGATCCTAGACTCTGCTGTCTCCTAAATCCTTGCAGCAGCGCCCAGTAAAGAAGACAGAAATGGTAGGAGATCACATGTAAAGAGATAATCTTGTTACAATCGTTTTTTTTCCTCCTAAAGAGAAATAATATGGTTAAAAATAGGAAACAGCAATTTATGGAAAAAGTGGATGATCCTTTCAAAGAAATGATTGGAGAGAGAAACCAGCCTAAAGAGAGTTAACTTTCTTCAGTTTGGGAAAAGGCCACTGAACGTACTTTAGGCCAAATGCTAATCTTGAATACTTCATACACACACCAGATGTTGATGCAGAAACATGTCTGAAGATAAATAACTTATTAATATTTTTATGCTGAAATAAATATCAGATAGCTTCCCTATATGCACAAATTGAATAAAAGCACATCTGAAATCCCCGCCTTCCCCTTTTCATCCATATATGTTTGTGTCGCTGAAATGCCATTTGAGAGGTTCTTTCCTTGGCATGTGAACTGTGTGGAGACTAAAAGCTGTAGGAAGTAAAATGCTAACTGTAGAGTTTCTTTAATGCAGTTTTGTCAGAAATTGATAGCAAATTAATGGCTTGTGTTTATTCTGATAGAAAGATGTTGGTAAATACGAGGATTACAGACAAATAGTCATTTCATTCCAGGAATTATTAACGTCAATCTGTAATTTAAGCCAGTTGAAGTAATAGATGAGCGATTCATTCATCTTTTTCAATTAACTTTTTCTTTTTTTTTTTAACATTCAGGACAGTTGGTGGTTAATGAGAGATTTATGACATTTTAGGCCAAGAAAAAAGGAACAGAAGCCAGAAATAGAGGACTTAAGAACTCTGTGGCTTTGATCTATATTTTGGTTTGACATGCATGGTTTTAAATAATTTGAACTGACCTGAGTGCAAGCATGATATATAGGGTTGGGGGAAAAATATAATTGAAGCAAATTTGAAGATTTCTAGTTTCAAGTTCAGATTATTTGACCTATTTGGCTTTAATAATTGAAGTTTGGACATGTTTGTAACTGACCGTATCCACTTCTGTGTAAATTTTATTATACATCATAAAGTCAAAGAATTACAGATTTGTAAAAAAAAAAAATAATAATAATGTCAAACAACAATGTCTTTTTCTCCTTCATAATCGAAAAATCTCCAGCCAGATAGTGGAGATCATTTCAAAAGTTTATCATAAAATCAGGACGGGTGTTTCTGAGCCTGTTGAATTCAGATCCCTCCTGCCCCTCCCACACCGTGAGGTAGCAGACCCAGCCCTGAAATCAGAAGAAAAATATTGATTTTTTCCAAGAAGAAACAAGGAAAGATATAATGGCTAGCTTAAGACTCATGAACTTGATCAGGATGTTATTTTCTCAATATTTAAATTTCCCTAGCATGTTTTATTGATTATTATGCTTAAATTTTTAAAAATAATGGATGCAGCATGGTGGGTAAACCCTTCATGTAATTTTTGCTGTGTTCAGCCTTTGAGGCTCACCAATAATAGAAGAGATTTGAGTTCTTCTAAAAGTAATTACAGCCTCTTTCTTTTTAATCTGCTTTATTATGCTTATATTTAAACCATTGCTGAGTGGAGGCCTGCGTTGTTAAACACGGACGTTGCTATTTCATTGGGGCTTAATGTGCGGTGCATTAGGGTGTTTGCGTCATCTTTATGGGGGAGCTCTTAGCCCTCAGATCAGGTTATAAAAGTCGGAGTCTTGTCAAGTTGTGCTTCCCACGGGAAAGTGTTTAAGCTAGCTCAAGTTTATAAATGCTCATGATATGTATGTTGCCTTTGCATATTAGGAAACCTTCCCTGTTATTCTGTATTATCCAGGCCTCTAAGAAGGGAACTACAGGATGCCAGCTATTAAATTCATTTTAGCCCTGAATGAAATTTTTAAGGTTAGCAGAAGGATCTCAGGGACTGTCTTGTGTTTGAGCTAGGAGCACTATGTTTCTGTTTTATAAATGTATTTTCAGCAGAGTTGCACAATATGTCATGTTAGAAGCAAGAAAAACAGATTTTCAAGCTAGGAAGTCATCTTTTGTATTTGTATTTTCAACATATTTATCTCTATGAGCTTTATAGATTCTTAACATGTTCCCATACACTCTTTTGAACAGGGGATTACAGTTTGGTCTGGGAAAAAAGAGAAAACTCCAGAGAACATTTATCTCATTTTGGTCGATTTTGACTTTTCTTGAATTTTAACCTCCAAATATTTATTTATTTGACTTCTGTTTCCTTTGATCTGGAGCAAGAGGGAAGTTGTGGAGCTTAGGAGGTTCTCGTGCTTTGTTTTTCTGAGTTGAGGACAATTGCATTTAAAAAAAAAAAACTGGTGAATGAGACTTGAGTCACTTCAGACTCTCTAGAGTACAGAGTGTTTGGTCTGTGAAGCCATACTTATTTTCAGGACAGTGTCTCTTTAACAAGTAATAAAGTGTGCAAAATAAAACATATGCTCAAGCTAAGGCTGCAAAAGCAAAGCAAAGTTCTAGCATTTACCAGGTTATTTTCATCATGAAGATAGCTGAGCTGGATAATGTAGCCACCCAGGTGGAATAGAATAGTTTGACCATTTTCACTCATCCTTTTGCCTGCATGACGGTTAAATTTCCATTGGGCTTTATTACAGGAGGGTCAGCCTGATAAATGCCAGTCTTTCTTGGATTTTCAGTTTATTTGCTATCGTTTGGAGAACATGTATCACTTTCTTGAATATCTGTATTTCTCTCTAGGCAGAATGTTTAGAAGAAGGAATCCTGGCTATCTGTGCATTCAATCAAATTTAGCATTATTCAACTCTTAATAAAAATTTTATCCCCAAATGGCATGTTCTGCTAGCCGTATCAAGTCAGCAGATTATTCAATGTTTTCGTTTCTTGGGTCATTGTAATTGCAGCAAACACACAGCTGTTGGAGACACAGATACATATGGAGTGTACTATCCCCAGGAAAGTTGGGAGAAGGAGAGTGGTTCTCTTTCATTTTCTGATTTCCTTTATGGAGTCTGTTTCTGAGAATCATTAGCCCATAGACCTCTTGAATGCTTCATGATAGGATTCTAAAGCTTAAAGTCAGTGTTAAGCATGTTCAGAATATCAAAGAAGATCTTATTTAATTTTAATTGAAAATCAAATGTAAAAATTATTTTTCTTTATTACTTTAAATTTGATCAACCCTTCTTTTATTTTTTTAGCTTATATAATCAAAATTATGTGTATGTCCTATTTTTTCCCCCACTTTTGAATTCAGTCCTAATAATAGCTAGGATTCATTTATTAAGAGTTTCTTATACGTGCATACAGACCTAAGCTCTGTACATGTATTAATTAACTCATCTTCATAAAAACCCTTGAAGTTGACACTACCATTATGTCCATTTTAGAAGAGAAGGGAGTACGCATAGAGGAAAGTCACCTGCCCAATTCACAGTTGTGGAGGTGGGTCAGTGGGATGTAAACCAGGGTGAATAGGCTACAGAAGACTGTCTTCACAACCACTATAAGGCCTTCTCAATTGTAAGACTGAGTTTACTCCAACTAGAAAAGCAAGATGGTACACCAGGTCTGCTTGAGGCATCTTCTCTGAATCACATTGAATTTGGGAACTTCAGCAATTTCTTTGCGATGGTCTCTTATCCAGTCTCTGTAGTGTGATGCTGCTTTATTTGAACTTACTAGCTTATAGTTGAAATCATTGAAAAGATAATGGGTTTTGCTGACATGTCTTTTTTCGATTACTGTGATTCATTTTCACTGGTACTTTGGCTACAGAATATACTTCTGATAGAGTGAGTAAGGGCCAACTTTTGGTTTCATCAATTAAGGATGCAGTCTTTTATCCCTGTATTAAGGGACACTTTACGTCATATTCCCCTTATTTGAAGGGCTTATTTTTAGGAATTTATGAGTTAATAGATGATCTCGGAGTTGTATTCCCCTCTTCTGGTTATGAGGCACAATTTAGGTTGGTTTTTCTATGAAGATTCAGTGGTAAGGAGGTGCACCCAGTTTCCATATATTTTAAAAGTTGTGTAATTGGGTTTTATTCTTTGCCTACAAGTAAGTATAAGAATGGGCGTGGAGGCCGAGATGCTCAGAATGCCCTTAGTGTGTCTAATTTGTGTCATTCCCCATCACGTGCTCAGAGCTGTGTGAAGTGTCTGGATCCCCAGAGCAAAGTCAGTTGGGGCTACTATGAGGACCTTAGGAATTCTACTTGTCCAGCGTTGCTCCTTTAATATTTAGATGACCTGTTGATATCAAGGAGCACACGCGTTCTTTCATGTGTCCAGTAACATATTGGGACTCTTCTAATAAACAGTAGCTTATTCTAAGACCTGTTTTTCCAGCTGATGGGCAGGTAGCTCCACCTCAATATTCCATCTGGCATCCCAAAGTCAACACATGTAGAAGTAAAGCTGTTAGCTCCTTCCCTGAAACAACTTTGTGTTCCTCTCCTTTTTTTCTAGGTTCCTATTTTAAAGTCAGTCAGGCTGGAAATGTCAGTTGCCCTGGATGTCTTCCTGATTTGTATCTCTCCAAACAATGGAACAATGTGTCCTGTCTTTCTTTATTCCTTCCCCGGTTCCACCCTTCATGTTTTCTTAACACATTCTTAATGGTTTCTTTGCTTATTTTCTTTCTCATTCTGTTTCCTTCTGTTCTTTTCCCTTCTCAACTCCTACCTCCTTGTCTCCTTACCTTTGGTTCCTGTTTCTGTTCTTTTTCCTCTTTCCTTCCTCTTTCTCTGTCCTTCCTTTCCTCTCTTCCTTTCCTCCATCTCTTCATCCCCTTCCTTCTTCCCTCCCTCCCTTTCTTCCTTTCTTTAATCTTTAAAAATTCCACTTATCAGTCTTCTTGTGTTTTGTAGAGTCTAAAAAACTATATTATTTAAATTATACTTGCATAATTAAATTTTCTATAAATTTTTATGAAACAGATTATTTTAATTATACTTGTATAATTCAATGTAGACTCTCCATCAAGACGTCACTTTTTCAAATTCTCTCTCACCCCCCAAATTCCTCCATGTTTCCTGAGAGCAGCCTGCACTATATCATCCTCGTTTATGTTTTACTCATTTTGTTTCCTGCACCTGAAAAGCCTTTCTGATATCACCACTTTTGAGTCTAACCCCAAATGCCAACTCATCTGTCCACAGCTCAGTTGTCACCTCTTTTCAGAAACCTTTGTAGACCAGTCTGGGTAAGTTAGGTGCTTTTCCTCTGTGTGATCATGGAACTTGGTACATCTCTGAGCAGAAGTACATATTCCACTGTTGTCATTTTTTTAGCTGGAAACTTTCTGCACTGAAATGCAGACATGTTTGGGGTTTGGGATTTTGTCATTTCTTTGAGTCTTTTCAGCGCTTGGCATGTAGTAGGCATGCCACAAATCACCATCCCCTGAAGGAAGGATGTTCCAGAGGGATACAGCTCTCATTTCCCATTAAGACTCTCTTCAGAACAAACATGCAATTAATATTTATCTCCATTCTGAGCCAGCAGTGATGGCAAATCCAAATCAGGAGAGGAGTGTTATGGATAATGGACTCAGCCTTATCATCCACTTACACTGCATTTTTAGTTTTCTTTTGCATATTTTCTTCTCAGATTATCTTCTAAATTAGTGAGACTGACTTTAAGGTTTACTGGGTTTCTATCTCTCCAAATACCAAATAACCATAGAAAATTAGGTTGATATTATGCTGAGTAAAATGAGAAAACCAGTTTAAGATAGACTGTTTATTAATGTAATCCAAAAAGTTTATTATAAAAATGTAGATAATTAAGAATGGGCAGTATTTTACCCTTCAATTTGCCCCTTCTATCAATTTAAGTTATGGATCCACCCCAACCACTGCTCAAATAGTTGGCTTTTGTAAATCCAAATGACAAGGTTGTTTATGGGATTTATTCTGGCTATATATATGTGATATATGATAACATGAGACTGAGCTGATTGCCATTTAATTAGGTTTGTTATTGAAATTTTAAATATTTAATTTCCATCAAAGATACATCACTGAAGCACACTCTATATTCTGCAGTGTTTTTTTTTTTTTTTGAAGCGCTGTACAACACAGAAACACACAGAGTATAGATTAGCACTTTGATCCTGAATTTAGTTATTTTCAGCCATGATGGGCCTTGACAGATTTCTTCACATGATTTATGAGCTTAGTATTTGAACAGTGATTTTAAACAACTTAACTTTTTATTGTCAAGAATTTACTTTTTTGATGATGAACCAGTAACCTCAAGTCCTTTTAAATTAGTACCCTCCTAATTGTTTCTGTTGCTATCAATTACAGTACTTGAAAATGAACCACATCTGAAGAAGAGTTTGTATTTAGTTCAAACAACTCTTTTTGTTCCATTGAAAATAAGTACATGTACTAAAGTGTCATTTTAAGACACTTTAAAAGATCCTTCCCTTTGACATATTCTTTTAGATACGATTCTTACTAGTTTTTGTTCCATATTATTAGAAGGAAAAAACTAAATTGAGGTTAAAGACCTTGAAAAAAAGCCAACCTTTTATATTTTCAACTGCTGTAGTGAAACATTTTTGTGAAAAGCCATATGTAGATAAATTATAAATGAAAGATGTGGAACAAACTACATGGAAGGAAGAGTTTTTAGAACTGAGGTTAAAATAGAATAAAAAGATGTCATAGTCCTCCATCAGTAAAAAACAACTTATATTAAAATCTGTTCTTTTTCATGCCTTAGCAGGTATCTTGGGTGTTTCTGTATAACTCTGATTCACAAGTGAATGATTCCATAATCCGTTTGTTTTGGGGTGGAAGATGCAATTTGTCTCATTGTTTGAAGAAGCCCATTTGTCACGTTGAGTTAATGACAATAAGGCTGTGAATTAGTATAGCCCCCACATCCCAAGTAGGTGGGAGATTTCATATCTCCAGTAACTAGTTCGTTCATTCAACCAAAGCGTATCGTGCTCTTGCTTACTTCCAAAGATGACTGAGATACAGTCTGGTCCAAAGAGGAATGTAAATGAGAGCATTAGCTTGGTAACAACAGAGTTGAGCTTTTCTGTTTCCAGTTAAGAATACTAGCAGTGACAAGTATTTGAGTTTGACTTTACTACTTCCCCTCTGTTTAGTCTTTTCAAGTGGCAGGAGAAATTCATGAGATAGTTCATTTTATTAAATAATAGTTTCATTCATATGAATAGTACTGTATAGAGTGTGCTGTCTGACATGGTATTTACCAGCTACATGTGGCTATTTAAATTTCAGTTAATTAAATTTATGAAAAAGTAATTAAAACAACATAAATTAAAAAAAAATCAGTTCTTCATTTGCACTGTTTCTGTTTCAAGTGCTTAATAACCACATATGGCTAGCGCCTGCCACGTTCAACAGGACAGACAACTACAGAACATTCCCATCAGCTCAAAGAATTCTAGACTGATCTAGATTTTGCAAATAACTTTTAAGTGCATTCTCTCACTTGATCCTCACAATAATCCTAAAAAATGGCAAGGCATAGAGTATTCTTTATACTCATAAAGATGAGGAAACTGAGATTCCAGAAGGTTAAATAATGTGTCTTTTCACAGAATTTAACTTGAGACTTCTCTTGAGAGCAAACAAATGCAAGTAAAGATAAACACAAATGAATACAATATTTTCTCTACAAATTTTTATCATAAAATATAAGTATGTTTTTTTAAAGAGCTTTAAAAAAATTAATTAATTAGTTTTGGCTACACTGAGCCTTTGTTGCTGCGCTAGGCTTTCTCTAGTTGCAGTGAGCAGGGGTTACTCTCTAGTTGCGGTGCTCATGCTTCTCATGACAGTGACTTCTCTTGTTTCTGAGCAGGGTCTCTAGGACATGCAGGCTTCAGTAGTTGTGGCTCCCAGGCTTAGTTGCGTCAAGGTATGTGGGAGCTTCCCAGATCAGGGATCACACCTGTTTCTCCTGCGTTGGCAGGCAGATTCTTTTCCAGTGAACCTCCAGGGAAGCCCCCAGTATAGGTAATTTAAAAGCAAAGGTGTGGTCTCATTTGTTTACTTCCGTAACCTGATCTCTATTACACAGATTAGGTGTCAGTTTTGGCCCAGACAGAATTTGCAGTTTAAAAAGGAATTTTAAAATGTGGATATCTGTATCTAAGGCATTGCTGGATTAATGGATGTTTATTAGAGTTCTGATTAGCAAAAGAAGAAACATTGAAGTTTATACTCGTTATTCTGCTGTGATCTCTTTTTAGTATATTCATAGCTAGGGAATAAGTGTTTTCTATCCCAGTGGCTGGGTTCAGCCGCTTGGAAAGTTGGAAATAATTCTCTGAATGTGTAGGTGCTGTTTCCTGGCAATAAGATTAAATAAACTTTTGCTGCAAAACATTGATTTTGCATTAACTGTTCTTGCTGTGTATTTGGGTTTAATCTAGAAAAGAATTGTTTTAAGTCAACATTTGTGAGTCATGAAATTAAGTGGACATGGTCCATAGTCTTAAGTATGGTGTCCTAAAATAAGAAATTATATTTTATTTCCAAATGACAGGTAAATGATATACATCAGTCATATTTTGCCACATCTTATAATATATAAAAATGGCCACAAATGTAGCCTTAAAGCCTTCTTTTTGAAAGAGAAAAGAAATAGAACACTGAGTAATTATGTTTACTAAAGTTGACTTTTATAATGTATAGGATATGTAATTCCAGTAGTGTATTAACTTTTAATAATACGTAATAATAATGTGATTAACTGCTATTTGCCAGGATGGCAAATAGATAATCTACATATGGCAGTATTGTTGTTCTTTTCATTAAATGAGATCCCTGTGTTAATATGAAGGCACTTTTTAGCATAAAGTATATAACCATTAAAAGCATCCTAAATAATGGAGTTTGCTCAGTAGCCCAGTGCATGTAGAATCCACCTGCCATGCAGGGGACACAGGTTTGATCCCTGGATTGGGATGATCCCCTGGAGGAGGGCATGGCAACCCACTCCGGTATTCTCGCCTGGAGAATCCCATGGACAGAGGAGCCTGGCGGGCTGTAGTCCATAGGGTTGCAAAGAGTCTGACACAACTGAAGCAACTGAGCATACTTGCCCACTGTTTAGACACATAGACACTACCAACTCAAAAAATTTAATACAGTTTTCACAGTAGTTTAATTAATTCCAGACCCAAAATGGCAGTTTTTGGTATGAAACGTCCTGTTCTCCGGATAGTAGTCTTTCTTAGCAGGGGTTTTCTGACTCTTAAAGTTGATGTCCAATACCAAAAGGGATATTGTGATGCTTCATAGTCATTTTATTTTATCTATTTATTTTTATAGTCATTTTAATTCATTTCAAAATCTTAAGTTTAGGGCTTTCTAAAGACAGTATGAGCTCTTTGCTCAGCCTTTGCAGTGTGGTCATGAAACATGAGGCTTGAAGATTGCAAAATCAAAGAAATAGTGATGATGTGTCGTGGTTTCTCAGGAATCCTTGTTCTACAAGCAATAGTTCAAAACATTTTCTGTTAGGGAAACTTGGCAACTCTGAAGAAACATGGTAGCTCAGAGAAGCATATTTTCATCTTTAGAGCTTGTACACTATATTTCTTTGCCTACATTAGAGAAGATGGGAATAATTCTGAATTTTTGTCTTTTGATTCAAGTTGAAGTTCCTGAACCAAGTACCTGAGTAGGTGGCTTGCCATTGAAAAGTTTCATTTTGTTTTTGAAAGCAAGGTTCTTCTCATTTCTAGTGAATTAGAAAATGGAGGAATTTTGCAGTATTATGCATTACATTTCACTGCAAATTTTATTTGCTTTGGTTTCTAAAATGCTAGATTAGAGTGGTGATTAGACTTATCTTGTGTGATCTGGCCTTGACATCTTTTACACCAGTGATTAATTGTCAGGTTGCTGCCTGGGAGGGTGCCCCCAGTCTTGCCCTTCTGATTAGATGATGCTCTGCTGTCAACAGACTGCAATCTGGGGGTTTGCCATGGTAAATTTAGACATTGTCTAAAGTGAAACACTGTCATCTTCGATTAAGGACTGTGGGAGTCCTTTGTAATTTATTATCTTAATGTACAGTAAATGTTGAGCCGTGGGTGTGTTCATGCACATTTTCTCAAACTGTAATATTGGAAGTAAGTTTAAAGATTGCCCCCAGGGAGGAAGCTGTTGACCAGAGAGGTTAAGTCATTCTATCCAGGTCACACCCCTCTTTAAGTGGCAGAATGGACTTCTGTCTTGGTCCTGTACAGTAGCGAACAGCCATGTCTCTCAGTGTGCTAAAGGAATATTATTTGCATGTTAAGTAGAATCTTTTAAATGATTTTGAGATGCTTGAGACTTTTTCTCATGGAGTGATTTGGATATGAGCAGTGATCACACATGTCATTTTTGAGCAGCTGTGAAAGAAGGAAGAACACAATTATGCCACGTGCTTAATCTGTTACATCTGGTTGCTGGAAAATTTTTAAAAATTCCCCTGATTGTTAAAAAAGGAAATTTCTACCCCTTTGGACCAGTTCTGTCAAAACTCTTTCAAACCATGAATTTTGACTGCTGGGTGCTGGCACTCAGTTGAACTGCCTGGTGTGGTGTACCCAGAGAAGAGTTTTATATCAAATGCCCTTTGAAGGCTGTGGTTGCCCTAGCACTATATACAATTTTTAAATTTTGGATAAGAAACCAAGCTGTTGTGATTTTTATGGTGGAATTATTTTATTTTAGTCCTTGACTATCCCTATGACCAGCTCACCAGAGCAGCTGAGTCTTTGCTATGAGACAGAGCCTTCATCAAATAAGGCTCATGAAGCTTTTCTTCATTTTGTTTGTTCTAGATTGGGAAACATTTTATTAAATTTCTTACCTTAGTCCTCCTTCACCAAAATTTCAAGCCCAGTGATTTCATTTTACTTTCAGTCTAACTGCATACTTGGGCTTGAAGGTTAAACATGAGCCATTTTGTGTGGTCATTTAGCACTTTTATTTTACCCGAAAGATAGACTTCATCTTTGCAGGCTCCTTGCTGTAGGAACTGAACAGAGGATTTCCTTGGAGGGCGCCCGCATTGAGTAATCTCTGAGCAGTTGGCTCTGGTTTTGACGCAACCCTTAGCTTTGTGACAAGGAATCTCCAGTGATTTGAATGCTTCTGCGGGATTTGAAGGAGGCAGTCGTAAAACCTCTAATTGAAAGTCATCTTTTTAGTCTTTTGTTTAAAAGTATATATTATTAAATGCTTTGAATTTGTTATAGTACTTTTATTACTTACCTTTATCTGATACTTTGGCCAAAAATGTTTAGCATAATGAGCCTCTCAGAGAGTGGCTATTGAGTAATGAAGAGTGAATTTGTTTGGCTCCGATTATTCAAGCGATTTCATAATAAGCAGAAGCACTATTGTATTTTTTGATGTAGAGTACCTGGCAGTGTCGCCTCCACCCACCTACAAAGAACACTGAATTAATGATACCTTTAAAGTAACATCCATGTCTTCTTTGCCAGGTCACTTCAGGTGGAACATTCATTGGCATTGGCCGAAAGACACCAGACTGCCAAGGAAACACCAAGTATTTCCGCTGTAAATTCTGCAATTTCACTTACATGGGCAACTCATCAACGGAACTAGAACAACATTTTCTTCAGACTCACCCGAACAAAATAAAAGCTTCTCTCCCCTCCTCTGAGGGTGCAAAACCTTCAGAGAAAAACTCTAACAAATCCATCCCAGCAGTCCGGTCTGGTGATGCTGGAGACCTGGGCAAATGGCAGGACAAGATCACAGTCAAGGCGGGAGATGACACACCCGTTGGTTACTCAGTGCCCATCAAGCCCCTTGACTCGAGACAAAATGGTACAGAGGCCACCAGTTACTACTGGTGTAAGTTTTGTAGCTTCAGCTGTGAGTCCTCGAGCTCACTGAAGCTGCTAGAACATTATGGCAAGCAGCATGGTGGAGCGCAGTCAGGCAGCCTTAATCCAGAATTGAATGATAAGCTTTCCAGGGGCTCTGTCATTAATCAGAACGATCTAGCCAAAAGTGCAGAAGGGGAGCCGATGACCAAGGCAGACAAGGGCTCTAGTGGGATGAAGAAGAAGGACTTCTCCAGCAAGGGAGCAGAGGATAATATGGTCACGAGCTACAACTGTCAATTCTGTGACTTTCGATATTCCAAGAGCCATGGCCCAGACGTCATTGTGGTGGGGCCACTTCTCCGTCATTATCAACAGCTCCATAACATTCATAAGTGTACCATTAAACACTGTCCGTTCTGCCCCAGAGGCCTTTGCAGCCCAGAAAAGCACCTTGGAGAAATTACGTATCCATTTGCCTGTAGAAAAAGTAATTGTTCCCACTGTGCGCTCTTGCTTTTGCACTTGTCTCCTGGGGCGGCCGGAAGCTCGAGAGTCAAACACCAATGCCATCAGTGCTCGTTCTCCACGCCCGATGTGGATGTGCTCCTCTTTCATTATGAGAGCATGCACGAGTCCCAGGCATCGGATGTCAAACAGGAAGGCAGTCACCCGCAAGGAGCAGACGGACAGCCGGCCGTCAAGGAGAGTAAAGAACACTCATGTACCAAATGTGATTTCATCACCCAGGTGGAAGAAGAGATTTCCCGACACTACAGGTAAGCCACGGGTCCGGGGGACAACATAGTCAGGAGAAAATGATAGAAATTATCCAGAGGGCTGACCCAAGCATTGTAGAGAGTGACTGTGGTGACCTGGGGAGTTATAGAACAAGGTTATGTTCTATAAGATCATAGAACTGCAGATTTCATATAGCTAGACATGATAACCCTAGATTTTAATTGGGTCACTTATTTCAGACTGTTTAGACTAATGTTTCATACCTGTTTTATACCAGCTACTGAATATATTTTAAGATTCACAATGATGCTGATAATGCTGATGAGTTTACCACAATTCGTTTATTTGCCCTTGCTAAGTGTGACTTCATATCCCATGATTTTTCATGGAGCAGCTTCCAAGTGAAAGATGCCACCGTAATAGGTTCTGTTCTCTATTCCAGCTGGGAAACAAGTCACTTGAGAACATATTGCTTGTTTTGCTTTTCAAATGAAATCAGACATTCTTCTAGCTTAAAAAAAATTAAGCAACATCCTTGTTTTGCATACAGACTGTAGTTTGAAGGTGAGAATCGGGTTTCTCTACACTCTGAATGAGTAAAGCTGCTTGAGTGTTTCGGATTCTTAAATAGATGTAGGGTGTATTAATGTTTCCCTTCTCTTTTTATCCTGTTCTCATTGTAGACATTAACTTTTCCAATTAATCTTTCATACTTTCTAGAGATGATTTAGAATTCATGTATTTATTTATGTATTCATTCCTTAACTTAGTCCAAACATATACATATTGCCAAGGCATTGATTATAAAAGGGAAAACAAGATAAGCATAGTGCCCTTATGGAACTTATGTTTTAGTAGGGAAGATCTTAGCAGCTCATTGTAAGAGTGAAGAGTTGAAGAGAAGATGAAGTGGAGACCACTGCATTTGGATATAGTGACAATATAGCCCAATATGGTAAAGGAGGAAATGTCTCCTCTAGGAAGGGGCATTTAAACTGAAACTGGGTTAGAAGTAGGAAGTAGTTCCATAAAATCTTTGTAGTATAGTGCATTTAGATATTACTTCCCAAGTATTGGATATTTTTCTTATTGTTGTGCTTCTGAGCATCAAAGTAAAGAGCTTTATTTACTATTTTCAAGTGCTTTTCCGTATGCAGATTCAATATCCTAGTTAAAAAAATCTAGTTATTTAAATGTTCACATCCTGAGATTTTGAATAGTTCCTCCCATTCTTTTATAAATTGTGTGTTCATACTGGTGTGTGTATGTTTTCTCAGTCACCAGTAATGAAGCAGTTTATGTCCAACAATAGGCTAATAATGTTAGATGTTAATTTGAAGGGCATCCTAATGTTCACAGTGAATCTAAATGTTCAGAAAATACTTCCTTGAGATTTACACTGTTTAATTTATAAGGTCAGCCCTGAGAAAGACACAGTCCTGCAATCAAATATGTGTTCACACTTGCAGTGAGTGTTTTTGGCTCTTTTGATGTTAGCTGCATGCTAATTTATCTCTGGGGCAGGCAGATGTTAGCTTTCTTCCCAGCCCTGTTAGTATACATACTGTGCATATACATTTCTTAAGTGATATAAAAATTAGATAACTCATTCTTTGTTTTGAAGGAGGAGGCTTTTTTACATCATGAAGATATTAGCTAATATACACACAAACACACACACAGATATATGTAGATACCTGACACCTTGAATGAGTGACTTTTTTTGAGGAAGGTGAGGTCCCTGCTTGAACACTTGGCTAGAAAAGTGGAGATTCCATGTTTTGGTTAAACAGACAAAAGTCTCCTAAGAAATAAAATATGAATAAAAATATTATTGAATAATCTGAGTTTAGTTAATATTCAGTAATGAAAGTGAGCTCCAGAGATTAGTCTCTGTTTTGTTCACTGTTGTCTCTGCACGATTTAGCATAGTGCCTGGAGGAGTGATAGGTACTCACTGAGTATCCCAGTGAGATTTTGCCTTCACAGTAGTTAGGAATAAGTCAAAATCTCCATGGTGAGTTTTAGTTTAATCTTTGATTATTGAATAGTCTTGGAACCCTTCTGAGGACTCACAAAATGATACTATATTTTGAATGTAAATCAGTCTCTCAGCATTTTATTAGATTAAAACAAAATTAGCACCCCTTGTCTCTAAAACATTACAATACTCTTGCACTTATTCTTAAAACCTAGTGTAGTTTGTGTGGTCCTAGGTCCTCTAGGGTGCTGAGTAGTTTGTCTCTAATCAGAGTTCTTGTAGAAACATTCTAAACTTGGAGACTTACAGTTTTGGGAGTCACAGATCAGTAAGAAGTATAAAGAGAGGAAAAACAAACAAACTAAAAGAAGTATAAAGAAACGCTACTGAAAGTCGGAACATTGGAGGCTCCAAGGATATAAAAGGAAGTAGTCACATGAATGTTGAAAACGTTATCTGCTATCAAAGCACTTTCCCAAAATGCCAATTTTGAAGATACTATAAGAGGAGACAAATTTACCACATCACAACAGTTTCTAGTTAAATTTCTGTTTATTCATATTATTCATGTTGGGGAACTTTTACCATAATTCTGTTATTACTATGGAATATTCTAGACTTTTGAGTTCTTCATATACAAGACTTACAATGTAGTAAAAAGATAGCATAAATGGAAAGCTATACAATGTGTGAAATGATGTAGCTATGAAATAACTATAGCTGAGAAGCATGAGAGTTGATTTAAAGCTATCAGAGAAAAACCTCAGTGAGGATTTCATCCCATGGGCCTTTTCCCAAAAAACCAGGTTTAACCTGAGTTGAACTGCCAACATTATCCAGTTAGTAAGTGAAATTTGACCAATTCTCCTTTCTTTGTGTTTTATATTTGCTTATGATCTCCCATACTTCCCATCATGACAAAGTTGTTATGTTTCACTCTTTGAATTTATTTCTCATACTCCATTTCTTTTATTATACATTATTTCATTAACCAGCCTGCCCATTCTCTAATTGACTCTTCTTCTTCAGAATTTTCAGTATTGTATGTGATACAATACTCTCTCATGGTGCTGGGCTCAGCAGGGTGCCCCAGCTCCCAGTCATCCATGTGCCCATGAGAAGAAACAGCCGATAAAGTTACAACCATTCTGTACCCAACCATTCTGTTTTTCACTTTCAATACAATAGTCAATGAATTACATAAAATAGTCATCATTTCATTATAAAACAGGCTTTGTACTGGGCTTCCCAGGTGGTTCAGTGGTAAAGAATCCACCTGCCAATGTAGGAGACACAGGTTCAAACCCTGGGTTGGGAAGATCCCCAGGGGAAGGAAATGGCAACCCACTCCAGTATTCTCATATGGGAAATCCCATGGGCAGAGGAGTCTGGCGGGCTACAGACTTTTCAGTGTTATAATTTAATGCTTCTGGTGAATAGGAGGAATATATCCTTACAAAGCAACTATACCAGATAAAACATACTTCTTAGTGACATGTTAGACTTCTGTGAATTGGAAGAAGTTTCTGAAATTTTTCTTTCCTCCCCTTCACCCAAAGGGAGCTAGACCCAGTTTGGGGAGAACAAACCTGCAATGCAAGTTTGTACAGAGGGCAACTGCTGGCATTGATATTTCAGTCATATTGAGACTAAGCCTGGCTCACTGGCAGAGAGAGAGTATGAATTCAAGGGTTTCACTGTAAGCTGGCATCATGAAGGTGACTAATGTGATTCCATATTACTGCTTTTTCCTTGAGTTCTGTCAGGTAAACACAAATTTGTCTCTAGCAAGATACTCCAGTTTTCACCTCCATGTTTTGGATGGCCTAAGATAAACCTCATATGAGCTCCCCATTACAACAGTTCACCATATGGGCAAGGCTATAAATTGCTACATGTGAAATCTGTAGAAAATGCAAATAATAGCTTTAGATACCCAGAAACTTCCAATCAACAGTTTTCATTGAGAAAATGATAATTAATGAATGTTTAAATACATGAAAATTACACTTATAGAATGATCAAGCTACTTGAAACTATAAATAGCCAGAAATATTGAAAAAAAGAAACAAAAGCATTTTTGAATGGACAATATAGTTACTGAAGTTATATGGACAGGAGAAGTAATAGATCGGCAAATGAATGAGAGCAAATGAGTTAATCAAAAGTTAAATGGAGGTATTAGCCAGAATACTTTAAGGGAGTGGAAAGGGATGGAAAATATAAGATATGAAAATACAAGATGTTCTAACATTAATCTAATTAAGGTCCCAGAAGAAAATAATATTGAAAAGAAGATAGGCAATCCATATTTTTGGAGATAAAGGCAGAAGAGTTTTTAACACTGATGAAACTCATAAATATAGGTACAAAGTAGGATACCATATACTAAGTAGATATATAGATCTTTCTTGACTTTTGATGGGTTTTGTTGTTGTTCAGTCACTAAATTGTGTCTGACACTTTGCAACCCCGTGGACTGTAGCCCGCCAGGCTCCTCTGCCCATGGGATTTCCCATATGAGAATACTGGAGTGGGTTGCCATTTCCTTCCCCTGGGGATCTTCCCAACCCAGGGTTTGAACCTGTGTCTCCTACATTGGCAGGTGGATTCTTTACCACTGAACCACCTGGGAAGCCCAGTACAAAGCCTGTTTTATAATGAAATGATGACTATTTTATGTAATTCATTGACTATTGTATTGAAAGTGAAAAACAGAATGGTTGGGTACAGAATGGTTGTAACTTTATCGGCTGTTTCTTCTCATGGGCACATGGATGACTGGGAGCTGGGGCACCCTGATGAGCCCAGCACCATGAGAGAGTATTGTATCACATATCCTGTGCATCATTACCCCAGGAAAAGATCCAAATTAAAAGTGCAAAGTACAGTTTGTACTGAATGCATATGGCTTTTGCACCATCCTAAAAGGTTGAAAGATTGTAAGTCAAATATCATAAGTGGAGAACTATCTGTATACAAATAAATTCAGTCATAGAGTGTTGTAGTGAAAATTATAATGTCAAGGCAGAGAGATTCCTTAGATCAGTTAAAGAGAAACAACAGCTCAATTATTCAGAAAACAGTTTTTGGTTAATAGCAGATTTTTATCAGCAATAGTGGAAACTGGAAGAGAGAAGAATACTGTTCACAGTTTTGAAGGGGGGAAAAAAAAAGTTTACCTAGTGTTATCTACTTGTCAAAACTATCTTCCAAAACTAAGAGAAAAGTCATTTTCACATAAACAAAGGCCACGGAACTGTGGATAATTATATTTAACAACCATAGCATGCCTAATTTATGCAGTTATAAAGGGATGGACTGAGATGTTGGGCAACACTATTATGTTAATTTGCAGGGCGATTGATCAGAAGTAGGGTGTTCTAAGGTGTTTGAATTGTCTGGAGTTAGTCAGAATTTTTTTATGCATATTTTAATGGTTTTGGGGATAACTAGTGAAAGAGTGGGCTTTCCTGGTGGCTCAGAGATAAAGAATCTGCCTCCCAATGCAGGCTTTGTGGGTTTGATCTCTGGGTAGGGAAGATCCTTTGGAGAAGGAGATGGCAACCTGATCTAGTATTCTTGCCTGGAGAATTCCATGGGCAGAAGAGCCTGATGGGCTACAGTTCGTGGTGTCATAAAATAGTTGGACAGGACTTAACAACTAAATAACAGCAACAAAGGAAAGAGTAGGAGATGAGTACATGACTTCCAAAGCTCTAGAGGAGGAAAATGGACAACAAAATAAAGAAAACCCATCAAATTCAAACTTCTTTTAATGGCAAAAGAGGATACATGGGGAAAAGTGGACAAATAGAATTTTTTAAAAAAAGATGGTAAAAAAAAGTCCATATATCAAAAATCTTGAACCTATGGGATTAAACTTTCCATTTAAAAGTATTATCAGACATATTAAAAAATAGTATTTAACTAAAGCTCTGTATAGGTTACATACTCAAAGTATAAAGCTGAGAGTTTGAAAGACAAAATATACTAAGTTATACAAATAACTTAGTATACAAGCCAAATTCAAACCAGATACAAACCAAATAAAACTTGAGGTAGCTTTATTAATATTATAGTTTAGATTCTTATAAAAAGTGTATGTGGGACAAGTCATTACCAATGAGAAGAGGTTCAGTTCATCAGCAAGATATATTAATTACTGATATATAAAACATGAATATAAAAATATATATGTAAAGCAAAACTTAATCAAGAACTACAGAGAAAATATGACAAACCACAATCACAGTAGCACATTTTAGGAAACCTCCTGTAATAAAGGTGAACAGGAAATACTTTTTTCAAAATGTAAAATATTTGAGCAATAAATTAAGAAACATTATTTATGCATTTATTTATTTTGGCCACACTCTGAGGCCTCTGGGATCTCAGTTCCCTGACCAGGGTTGAACCTGGGCCATGGTAGTGAAAGCCCAGAATCCTAGACACTAGGCTACCAGGGAACTCCCTATGTCTTTTTTTAAAACTTGATTTACTTAAAATACATAATTTCTATATCCAGCAATTAGAAATGCCTGTGCTTTTCAAGAATATGTAACATGCTTGTAAAACTTGTCACATACTAAGCCAAAAAGAAATCAGATTTCAAAAAAATAATATATTAGAACATACCCTTCTATTGACTGTAATTAAATTAGACCTTCATAGCAGGAAGATAAGGATAGATGACATCACACAAGGCAGGTATTAACCAAAGTAAAAATGAGGTCATTTTATTTATTCCAGAAAACATAGATGTTAAGACAAAAATATATAACAGGTAAAAAAATGGATAAAGTGAAGTCGCTCAGTTGTCTCTGACTCTTTGTGATCCTGTGGACTGCAGCCTGCCAGGCTCCTCCATCCATGGGATTTTTCCAGGCAAAAATACTGGAGTGGGTTGCCATTTCCTCCTCCAGGGGCTCTTCCCAACCCAGGGATCGAACCCAGGTCTCCTGCATTGCAGGCAGACGCTTTAATGTCTGAGCCACCAGGGAAGCAGTAAAAATAGAACACAAAAATGGATAAAGTGGATAAAATTTGCAAGTACTTATGAAGCACAGGCTGGAATCAAGATTGCTGGGAGAAATATCAATAACCTCAGATAGGCAGAGGACACCACCCTTATGACAGAACGTGAAGAGGAACTGAAGAGCCTCTTGATGAAAGTGAAAGAGGAGAGTGAAAAAGCTGACTTGAAACTCAACATTCATAAAACTAATATCATGGTATCTGGTCCCGTAACTTCATGGCAATGAAGTGAGGAAACAATGGGGAAGATGGGGAAGAATAAAGATGGGGAAACAACGGAAAATGTGAGAGACTTAAATTTCTTAGGCTCAAAATCACTGTGGATGGTGACTGCAGCCATGAAATTAAAAGATGCTTACTCCTTGGAAGGAAAGCTGTGACCAACATAGGCAGCATATTAAAAGCAGAGACATTACTTTGCCAACAAAGGTCTGTCTAGTCAAAGCTATGATTTTTCCAGTAGTCATGTATGACTGTGAGAGTTGGACCATAAAGCTGAGTGCTGAAGAATTGATGCTTTTGAACTGTGGTGTTGGAGAAGACTCTTGAGAGTCCCTTGGACTGCAAGGAGATCCAACCGGTCCATCCTAAAGGAGATCAGTCCTGGGACTGATGTTGAAGCTGAAGCTCCAATACTTTGGCCACGTGATTCGAAGAACTGACTCATTGGAAAAGAACCTGATGCTGGGGAGGATTAAAGGCAGGGGGAGAAGGGGTTAATAGAGAATGAGGTTGTTGGATGGCATCACTGACTCAATGGACATGAGTTTGAGCAAGCTCTGAGAGTTGGTGATGGATAGGGAAACCTGGCGTGCTGCAATCCATGGGGTCGCAACGAGTCAGACACAACTGAGCAACTGAACTGAACTGATGACTTTGTAAAGTGAATTTATCAAATTTTGGCAATATCAGATGCTCATATCCCCAAAGATCACATCATTTTGATCCTCAGAAGGAAACTTCTTGTTTGGGACCACTAGTAAACAAGTGAAAAAAATGTTCAAAGTAGTACTTTTTTAAAGAGCAGAACAACCAAAATAAAAAACCGAAACAAACAAGAAAAGACCTCATAATTCATGAGAGATTAGTTACATGACTTGTGGATTTTTCATACATGGAATATTATGCAACAGTGAATTTGAATAAATGACAGCTGAATACAACATGGGTGTCTCTCTAATTCTGACTGAATAAAAGCAAATCAAATGCAACTATTTGTAGCTTCACACCATTACAGAGTTAAAAAAACAGCAAAACAAAACTATATACATATATTCACATATATTTACTTATATTTACACTGTATATGTTCGTTACATTTATATACATTCATTGAACTGCACCAAAAATATTATTTTTCCTCCATAAATGTTATTTTTTCTCTTTTTGTATATATGTGTACATAGACTCTGTGTCCCTCTGAATCTCTCTATATGTGAATAATATATATACATAAATCATATTTTAGGATTCTATGATTATGTTCCAGTTTTCACTTTTTGCCAAACCTGTTTATAAATGTATATATATAATGTGTGTGTGCACATGTGTGACTAACATTACACAATAACATTTTAAAATAAAAATAAGGCATCGATTCTCATCATACACACATACAACAAACAATTAAATAAATATTCAACTTCCCTTATCTTTAAGGAGCTACTTCAGAGTCAATGATATTGTCATTATCTATCTACTTAACTAGAATGTGGAAGAATTGTATGTATTTTTTGGTAGTGTATGTGATGACAAGCATCTATCTGTTCAGAGTTAAAGTTTTTTAAACAGTGAATATTTTACACATACATATCTCAGGCTGAAGGAAATAGCATTAGATGCAGTAGCTGATTAAATTAATGTAGCTACTGTACAATTTCTATCTTAAAAGAGCTCTGAGAAGGAGCATGAACTGTGTGCCCTGCTAGTTTTGAACAATAGATTTTATGATAAGCACATAATTATCAACACATCTGAAAAAGCTAAGTACACAGTGCATTAGTACAGTTTCCAAAAGGGTGAGTATCATAATAGTAACATCTACATTTGTGTCTTTTATGTGTCATGTTCTTTTGAACAGTATGTAATAAATCAGTTGCCTGTAAAACTTTGAAATATTATTCAAGTTGAAAATTCCCATTGTGGCACAAAAAGTTACCCAGGATCATATAGTTCATTAAGAAAATAACCCACAATTGTATTACCATTATTGGGATACATACTTTATTCAGTTCAGTTCAGTTCAGTCGCTCATTCGTGTCCGACTCTCTGCGACCCCATGAATTGCAACATGCCAGGCCTCCCTGTCCATCACCAACTCCTGGAGTCTACCCAAACCCATGTCCATTGAGTCGGTGATGCCATCCAACCATCTCATCCTCTGTCATCCTCTTCTCCTCCTGCCCCCAATCCTTCCCAACATCAGGGTCTTTTCCAATGAGTCAACTCTTTGCATGAGGTGGCCGAAGTATTGGAGTTTCAGCTTCAGCATCAGCCCTTCGAATGAACACCCCGGACTGATCTCCTTTAGGATGGACTGGTTGGATCTCCTTGCAGTCCAAAGGACTCTCAAGAGTCTTCTCCAACACCACAGTTCAAAAACATCAATTCTTTAGCACTCAGCTTTCTTCACAGTCCAACTGTCACATCCATACATGACCACTGGAAAACCCATAGCCTTGACTAGATGGACATTTGTTGGCAAAGTAATGTCTCTGCTTTTTAATATGCTGTCTAGGTTGGTCATAACTTTCCTTCCAAGGAGTAAGCATCTTTTAATTTCATGGCTGCATAATTTATTAGAAATTTCAAATTTGATGGTCCTGAAGACTTTATATAAGAACAGTATTTGAGTCTTGGAGTAAGATAAGTGTTAATCATGATTTCCATTTCATATTATGTAAATTATATATATTATATAATTTATTTCCCACATCTTATTTACTATCTATTTCATGGAAAGATTTATCTTTCTATTTCGAACATTTGATAGGGACATCTTATTTTTGAAAGTGAATCATAAATTGAGATTTTTTTTTCAGATATGATGTTACTTGTGTTTTCTCCACCACGTGAAGGTGAAATCACCCCACACTATTCGGAAAAAAGGTTCAATTACTCCAAATGAGTAAATGCTCATCAGATCATTTCAATTAAGAAATACAGGATGAGCAGGTTGAATGGAATCTTACTCATTCAGAATTTCAGTTTTCATTAGATTATATATTGTGTACTACTGCCCTTTTCATTTGACTAAGGCTGAATATTCAATTTTCAACATTTAAAAGTTGATTGAACTGGTATTTGTCCCTCAAATACTCTCTTCACATGCTTTTTATTCCAACGTTCAGCAGTTCTGGTTACCTCAAGTGCCACACCTGTAGACTTATGACACAAAATATGACTAATTTTATTAGTTGTCACATCTACTGAAGTATATTTCAATTAAATCACTTTATTTACTCCACTTGTGTGATAGCTTATTTGTTGGTATTTGTTTACCTAATTACCAAAAAGTCCCTTGAAGTCTTAATGGATTTGTATTTATACTTTATTCATTTACTTTGATGTTCATTTAGTTATTGAGGCAGAAAAACTGTGCTTAAAACTACTGAAATACAGGTTACTGGGTAAAGGAGAACTTTTTAAGTGATGGCAAAAATAAAGGAGAAAGGAGAAAAACAAAGTGCTGCTTAGAGTTGACTCCACAAATACTGCGAGCTGTTCATTATGAAAATTGAAATATATAGATATTATCAGAGTAGAGCAAAAGAGTAGCCTCTTAGGTGATTTTTCTAGAATTCAGAAAACCTCAGTTCTTTATGAATTATGAAAATAATTTTAACCTCCACTAACGAATGAAACGCTTCTGCTAGAATAAAAGACACTGAAATAGGAATGGATCTGAAATAAATGCTTTTTATAACACATGAAAACTGTCAAGTAGGATAAGGAAAAATCATTTTTTTCTCAAAGAAATTTAAGTCACTTGAATCAAGTATGATTTGATTTTTTTATGCAGCTTGATCCCGTTTTCTCTGGAAGCAAAAGATGATTATCTCTTTTATCAAAGTTGTTTTCTTCATTGTCTTTGCATTGGACAAATTGAGATTTTATGAAAGTATATCAGAAACATTGCATGGGACATACTTACACTAAAATATTTGCATATTTTCTGAAATTCACATTTAACTGGGCATCCTGTGTTTTATCTGACAGCCATGGCAGGGCGATCTACAGAATGACATCTTTTTTCTTCAGGTAGCATGAAGAGAATGTTTGCTATCCAGATGGCAGCAGAGTATAGAATTTAAATGAATGCAAATATATTTGCAGTGTCTTTTAAATTAGTTTTGCTTAATGTAGCTATTGATAGAAGTTCTAGAAGTTTTAAAATAATAAAGACTTTATTCAGTGGGCCACTCAAAATATGCCATCTGCAAAATGTCTATGTACTTCTTAATATTTCTCTGCTGTGTTATGACTCTGTGTATTAAGTCTAGGGTTTCCTGGGCTGTGGTGGTTCATTCCTTTGGTTATTAAATACGATATTTATTGACGCTCTGGATGTTCTGGGTGGGGTGGAAGGATGCGTGGGCTTTGATCTTGATTTTCAGGCAATTACAATATAACTGTAAAGTAAGACCCACATGGTTATTTTTTAAATGAGAGCTTTTTAAGTGATGAAATAAATCTTTTTATGCCATCACTTAAATCAAAGGCCATTTTAATAAAAAGTGATGTGAAAAAAAATCTTCAGAGGACGACAAAGTTTCATTGTAGCTTAGATGGTAGGTTTACTCTTGGGTTGAGTCATTTGGGAAGTTTTTATGGATGAGAAGATAGTTAAGGTGGATCTTGAGAAATGAAGGGAAAATGCTCTGAACCTTTTAGAGGTTTTTATATTAACGCTGATAAAATGAAATGCCTGCAGGAGGTTAGTTCAGAGTCCAAACTAATGTAGTTTGTCAATGACTAAACTTTTACTCTTCAGTAATGTTTTTTATACTATGGATTAAAACATCTTTTTATTTTGGGGGGAAACAGCAGTATGTTAAAGGTCTTTTCAGTTATTGTTGAGAGAGTGATACAAGTCAGAGTATATGCCCAAATCTTTCAGGAACTAGTTCCTGAATAAGCCAGTAACATTGCCTCTACTGTCTACCACATACATACAAGAGTAACTGTGGACATAAGCTAAAACGGTGTATCATGTCCTTCATATTCTTTTATGAATTGGCTTGTCTGTACTTCACATTCTTATTTTATGAAGTAGGGATGGAAATAGATACTTTGTGTGATTGTTGTCGGATAATATGTATAAATGGCCTAGCACTAAAGAATACTGAAAGATGATCCCCAAACACTGAAATAAAGAAGATGGATTGCTGTTTGGGGATTATGCTTGACAATGTCATGTTTATTGTTTGAGCTCATAAAGCTGTTAAGGTTGACTCTCAGAGGTGGGAGTATGTGCTTTAAGAGGGAAAATGATGTTGCTCATCGTAAAGAATTCATTTGGGAATGTTCTTCTATCAAATACTGAGAATGTATACTGTGAGTTCATTCCAGTCCAAGACTCATCTTGACTTATTTCTGACCATGGTTTCATGACTCCTGCCATGTAAGGTGTGGTCTGGGAAGCAACAGTGTCAGCATCATCTGGGATTTTGTAAGAAACAGAGACTATTGGGTTCCACCCCAGGCTCCCAAAAATCAAAACCTGAATTATAATGAGAGTCCCAGGTGATGTTTCTAAATGTTTAAGCACTAAAGGATACTGGACTTAAGAATAACTGCTCAGATGTTAGCATAGGTGATTGAAAAGTTCATGTAGCAACTTCTGAAAATAATGGTTTTTTGTTTTTTTTTTACTATATTTCCTATCATTTATTTGATGAATATTATACAGAGAAAGAAGTCCTTCAGAAGTCCTTCTCTAGAGTATTATGCAGCATATGCCTTTTCTGCTTCACCTAGTGGTGTTCAGTGGCCTGAAAGATGGAGTGCTTTAGCAGTTACTGCTTAATTGTCAAGTTTTGCTCTCTTTTCATTAATAGTAGTCACATTCCGTATCTTATGATTCTAAATAACAGAGAGAGTAAAGGCATTACCTGTGCATTATTAGAGTCAGAGGATGGCGTGAGTCTGTTTATTCAGTTGTTTAGAACCAGGATATATCTACTAATGTAGTTTGTGGGCTCTGCATGGGTGTCCCCTGAAGACTGCTAAAAATTCTGATTCTCAGGTTATGCCCAGAGATCTCCAGTTAGGCATCTGTGAGATGCTGGAGACGTGGATTCAATCCCTTGGTGGGTATGATCCCCTGGAAAAGGAAACAGCAACCCACTCCAGTATTCTTGCCTGGAAACTGCCATGGAGAGAGAATCGTAGTGGGCTGTAGTCAGTGGGGTCGCAAAGAGTCAGATATGACTGAGCACAGAGCACAGAGGCTCTGGAATTTGTATAGCTAAGAAACTTCTTCAGTTGTAGCACTGCATGCATCCCGTTTTGCAAAACACTGCTGTAGCTGGTCTTGAACTTCTGTCCATTAGAAGAACTTTCCTTTCCCTCCATGTTTTCATTTTTTATCCTCCATGTTTTCATTGTCAATATTGCCAGTGATTTCATTAATTTTCATATAAAGTTAAAAATTTAGACAACTGAGGATAGAAAAATAGAACATCTGTCTGGAAGGTGGTAGTGAAGTCACTCAGTCGTGTCCAACTCTTTGCCACCCCATGAACTGTAGCCTACCAGGCTCCTCCATCCATGGGATTTTCCATGCAAGAGTACTGGAAGGTAGTAGCCCTGCATTCTTGAGTTGATGTAGACAAATGGACAAGACACTGTTTCAGCATTTTACTTATCTGTAAAATAGGCTTTATACCTCAGTGGAACATGAGATCACATATGGGTGAGTGCTTTGAAGTCTTCAAAAGAAAGGTGTGTGCGTTAAGCTTGTTATTGCCACCTTGCTTTCATATCCTTCCTGTTAATACGTGTTTTTCTTTTCAACGTAAAACCCGGTTCTCACTGAGCACTTATCTCTGCAGTTTCTGTCTTCTTCCTGCTTTATTATACAGTTGCTTTCGGACAGCCCTGCGGTCTCTGTCTTGGTTTTACCCTGATCATTCAGAATAGGAACTCCTCTATGGGCATATCACAGCAGCTCTTGCTGAGACCTGTAAGAAATCAGAGAGTTGTCTGTTGGGGCAGGAACTTGGAACCAGAAAACCTAGAAGTCCCAGACATCTTGTTTCAGTGTAATACTTTGTGATGAATTCATTGCCTAGAGGAGACACGCCCAGAACTCCTTGTATATTTAGGAGGACATGTCAGTCAAATACTGGATAAAGGTTAGGTGTATTCATCTTTATTTGGTAAAGGAATAGATTGGTTCAAGGACATTTCTAGATTGCAGTGTAAAGTTGATGTTGATGACACATAATCTTAGTTACTGAGATATATTACTAGATACAGTATGGTTTTAAACCACCTTACTGAATATGCTCGCAATTCATCCCCACCTCTGAAGATTGTAATAAAGCACAGGTAATTCCCTTTCTATTTTTGTTATTCAGAATTGTAAGGTTATGGATAATAGTACTCATACTATTATTGAAAAAAGAGTAAGACTTGACAATTAAGTAAACTGCTAAACTGCCTCATCTTTGAGGCACTGAATACCACCAGGTGAAGCTGAAAAGGCATACATACATTCTACCTGGTAATGTCTTAAAACAAAGGATCTTCTAGGAAATAAACATAGTTTTAAGAGTGATGTCTATCATCGATGGATTTCATCACAGAGTTTAAGCAGGGACTCCACCATGTCAGGGAAAGCATCAGCATGCTTGCCAGAGTGGGTAGTGAGCTCATTGGAACTGTCTTGGGATGTAGGTCAATCAG
The DNA here is from genome assembly GCA_007570785.1 of Antilocapra americana. Taxonomy (NCBI): domain Eukaryota; kingdom Metazoa; phylum Chordata; class Mammalia; order Artiodactyla; family Antilocapridae; genus Antilocapra; species Antilocapra americana. Next base: position 26,754,010 of record ML661885.1, read on the forward strand.
AGCTTGGGAATGTGCTTCCTGATGGTGGGTTTTGTTTATGTTTAATTTTCTGGATTGAATAGACTATGTGGTACATCTTCAGTAGGGTATTTCCTGGGTATATTTGACCTTTTGACCATTCTGATAATTCATTTTTATCTGTCTGATCATGCTTTGTAAAGCTAAGCTAACAATTTGGGGATACAGTTTGAGTTTAGGAGTTTATATTCCATTGGATGATAATCAGATGTAGTTAGTGGTAGGAAGGTTCTCTGAATGAGGTTCCCAGATATTCTAAGTCCTAGATTTTGAGTCTTGCCTATTGTCCTTTGTGATCTTAATTCTGTTTTAGTTTTCTGGCTTTGATTTTGGTGGCAAGATTCATCTGTATATTTTCTCCTTAAAAGCTGGCTTTTTTCACTTGAGACTAATTTATCTTAATATTATATTTTTATGGTCAATTCATGATCAGATTATTTATCATTTATTGTATATCTTCTTGTTTTACTTTTGCTACTTAATGAAGAAAAATAAGAGAAAAAAAAGGATTGAAAACAGCCTCCTTAAAAAGTAAAGTGTTATCCTCATTTATTCAACCAAATGTAAGCTCTTAATGATAAGAAGATAATCATGTACTGAGTTAAGTGCTCTCAACAAATATTGGCTGAGATTTTGTTACATGTCTTAATACCTTTGAGTTTTGCTTCCTTAAAATGAGAATGTTGTTTTGGATTGTCAGCCATCAGACAGGTCTTGGAATGAAGTCATCCAATACGGAAACTATTAAAGTCCCAAAGCTATCAGAGCACACACCTAACTAAGCTACCCCTCTGCTTATAGCTTTCCATTTGCTTCCCTTTCTCTCTGAAGACACCTACCTCCTTGCCATGGACCACAAAACTCTAGATGATCCTCAAGCTTGTTGATTATTATTAGCTTTCTCATACTTACCTCTCAAACATCAGTGTCCTCTTTTAGTATCTCAGACTTGCTAGAATGTACTGCCGTTTCCCCGCCCCCCTTCTCCTCCAAGGACAGCTCTTTTCTATCGTTTCTTTGATATGCTTCATCAGTAAGGCCTTCCTGGCATCCTTAGAAGGAGCCCTTCCACTCCACTATCTCCCCATCCATTTCGTTCTTAGCGTTTATCACTTTTTGTCCTCACATATTTATTTATAGTCTAATGTGAAGTTTGTCATTCCTGACTAGGTTCTAAATACCAGGTGGACAAGGACTATGTGCCTTGTATTTCCCAGTGTGTACCCAGTGCCTAGCAGAGTAATACAGTGATGGCTATCTACAGATTACATAGAGGAGTACCTATTTTGCCTTAGTTGTCACTTTATTTCAAGTTGTAACTCCTAACATATTGTATCAGTGTAGTAGCAAGTGTTTCACATGGTTGTTTAATTAGAGAGCCATACAGAGTTTTTACAATTAAAGAATGTATGCCTCATTCTATTCTGAGCTATTTGTGTACCTTTCCAGTATGCCTTTTAGGATACACTGCCTCTGTTCTTCTTTATTAAGCAAACATTTATCTTCATTTAACAGTTACTGTTCTGTCTTTAGCAGCAGTAGATGCTACAAAAGCCAACAATAAGGTCTCCTTGTTTTATGCCTCATAAAAAGAAAACACATACATAAACCCACATTCACACACCCTCCTTAAATGACTATATCTGTACAGCCCCTATCATGCTGCTTGGTACCCAAGAGATACTCACTTGGTTGAATGTTCATAAGTCCTTACAGTTAAAAAAGCTTTGTCTTACAAGTTTTTTTGAGATTCTGATGTATCTTACTTACTAGATTATATAGAGTGTGTGCTCAGTGGCTCAGTTGTGTCTGTCTTTTTGTATCCCAGACAGTAGCCCACCAGGCTCCTCTGTCCATGGGATTTTCTAGGCAAGAGTAGAAAATCCACTTCCAGCTGGAGTGGGTTGCCATTTTTTCCTCCAGAGGCTCTTCCTGACCTAGGGATCGAACCTGCATCTCCTGCATTGGCAGCTGGATTCTTTACCACTGAGTCTCCTCGGAAGCCCTAGCTTACATAGGGTAGTCAACTACATTTGGTTGAGTCAGTGGATTTGAATTTATGATAGAAAAGAACATTGTAGTCAGTTTGGTATAATTTATTTTAATCTATATAGAGGCTGTATAGAATACTAGAAATGTATGTATATTTAGAGTGAAAAATATCTCAGTTTAGCTTAAATAAGCAGAAACAGAAAAGTCCATTGATGAAATCAGGTGTAAAAATTTATGAATTTCTTTTAAATAATACAGAACTGATGATTATGCAGTCACGGTAAAATGAACAGAGCAGGTCCTTCAATAATGAAGCCCATCAACCAGCTTTAATTGTGGCTTGGCTGGTGTGTGTACACAGAAGTGGTCTGTGTGTTCATATCCCTGCTACTGCAAATATGACAAACAGGAATATTGCATGCCTTACCTCAAACTAAGAGGCCAGTTTAGTGTATGCCAGTTTCTGGGTGCTTGAGAAGACTGTATTTCGTTCTGCCTATTACGTTACAGGGGATAAAATTCAGGTGCTTGAAGACGATTTTTTTTAAAGCTCTCTGTGTGCTAGATTCGGAGTGACGGTTTTCCTCTCTTGCAGGAGAGCACACAGCTGCTACAAATGCCGTCAGTGCAGCTTTACAGCTGCCGAGACTCAGTCACTACTGGAGCACTTCAACACTGTTCACTGCCCGGAACAAGACAGCACTACAGCCAACGGCGAAGAGGACGGCCATGCCGTCTCCACCATCAAGGAGGAGCCCAAGATCGACCTCAAGGTCTACAGTCTGCTCAACCCAGACTCTAAAATGGGAGAGCCGGTTGCTGAGAGTGTGGTGAAGAGGGAGAAGCTCGAAGACAAGGATGGGCTGAAAGAAAAGGCTTGGGCTGAGAGTTCAAGCGATGACCTCCGCGGCGTGGCTTGGAGAGGGGCGGACATCCTCCGGGGCAGTCCCTCTTACACCCAAGCCAGCCTGGGGCTCCTGACCCCCGTGTCCGGCCCCCAGGAGCCGGCGAAGACCCTGAGGGACAGCCCCAGCGTGGAGGCCGCCCACCTGGCGCGCCCCCTTTACGGCCTGGCTGTGGACACCAAGGGCTTCCTGCAGGGGGCGGCCGCGGGCGCAGAGAAGGCCGGCGCCCTGCCGCAGCAGTATCCCGCCTCCGGAGAGAGCAAGTCCAAGGACGAGTCCCAGTCCCTGCTACGGGTAGGAAGCTTTCGTTTTCTTAAGTAACCCTTTTTTATCTTAACGGGAAAACTGGGGGAGCCCACATTCTCCAGAGTTAGCATCATGCCTTTAACCAAGTGCGACTGAATGATGCGTGTCAGTCTGGGGGTGTCGAGGTAATCCAAAGTGGGAGGAAGCAGCTGCCGGGCGTTTGTGTGCACGCGTTTGTGTGCACGCGACACACACCTGATGGCCCGGGGGGGGGGTGTAGAAGTCACTTGTTTGTCACTGCTGTCAGCTCTCATTGAACGTGTGTTAATCATTCCTGGTGGCTGTGCACCCCGGCGAGGCTGCTTTTGGAAAAGGGAGGCCCAGAATCCCAGAAGGATATACACATCTGTTACCTTAAAATGACAAGATAGCTTTGAAGTTTTGAAGTGGTGTGACACGGTGGATGGTTAATAAGGAGTGTAGCAGAGACGTAAATCGCTAAGAACGCAAAGCCCTTGGTGAGATGTGAAAGCTGGTGTCTTTTTAAAACTCACAGTGTAGTCGTGTACACAGGCTTGTCGTGTTATTGCCAAAAGGAGGGGGAAAAAATGAGACAGACCTAAGTGTGAATGCTGAGAAGAGTATCCAAAGAAGAGAACCATGCATTAGATATTGTTGGGCTCTTGTAGGGAGAAAGACATAGTCCCATCTGGAGGAAAAAAAAAAAGCTCTCTAAGATCCTTGGTGCACTCTCTTCATGCTGTGTAGACTCTGACTTGTCAAGGAATATTTTAGATTTTGAAACTTTGTGAGCTCCCAGTTGAGTGATGCTTTTTGCCTAAGGCACCACCACTTGAGCATCTCACCTTGACTGAGAAAGTTTTGAGCTTTCAGGCTGATTTCAAAGCTTTGTTCTTGCGTGGAAGGTAGGATCAGAAACTAGATAACCTTTACAAAAGAGTTAGTTAGGAAATACAGTTCAGCCAGCCCAGTGCTTTGACCTGGAAGTTAGAGACCACTGAGTTCTCTTTGAATGTATTCTGGGGTGAAAAATTACTCTTTCCAAGGATGGCTTGGCTACTCTGCTCTCATTTCCTACAGAGTCTCTATAAAGCCTGTCTGTGCTTCTCTGAGTTTTCTCTAGTAGCATTGAGAACTGCCCCTTAGAGGAGCACAGTTAATTGTAAAAGCTGTTACCTTCCCTGTCTGCAGTCATGCCCTGAAGCTAAGGAAGGGCTTGAATGCAGAAGAGGAGATGCCTCCTTGTGCAGTGAGAGACACAGAATCCTTCCTTCCTGCCTGCCTGGAAGGAGCAAGTTGATCCTAAGTAACTCTGGAAAGAAGAGAAATAGTTCCTGTGGTTTTCAAGTGGGTGCTCAATTTAGGGAGCTTCTTTCTTATCATATGCATTTTATCATTGTACATGCTCATCATTTTCTTAGGAAATCAGGACTATTCCAGTTTCAAGTGGCTGGCTATAAGGCAGGAAGGACATGCCCTAGGATTTTTAAATTTTAGGTTGCATCTTGACAGTGTGGTGGAACTGATGGCCTTACATGGGTATCACTAGAGCTCCCATGCTTTCCCCCGCAACCCCCCTAGCCCCCCCAACCCCCCCACTTAACAGTGTTTTTTCATCCATGACAGCTTCATTTGCTATTAAATTATGTGACTCTTTCAGACTGTTTCTGGAATGTTACCTTTTCTGCCTCTATTTGTATGCACGTAAGAATTTGGAGTGAGCAGTAATTTATGAAGCACTGCAGCCTAAAATCTGAGCAAGATAGTTCTACTCTTTAAGCAGCCTGAGGATGATAATACTTTTCTAAAAAAAAAACATTGTTTTTCTCAATTCCTCCACTTCCTTAATTCCCTGATTTCAACTTTCTGTTGCATCATTTCAACTGTCTTTTCAGTTCCTCTGCATTAGCTGCTGAAGTAGGAAATCTTCAGCGAGAGGCTACTTAACTATGTTTTATAATCACTATCAGATTCCTCACTGTAGGGTTTGTGTTACTTAAAGACCATCATTTACTAAATTTTGAAAGCCTACCCCCAGAAATATATATACATTCATATATATATATATATTTTTTTTTAAGTGTCTTGGATCATTCTTCTGTAATTTCAGTAAAATTTGAATCTTTAAAATTTACGTTTTCATTGCACTTGACTTGTGCTTTTGAAAGTCATCCGTTTTATTGGACGTTTGGGACAGGAAGTGTTAGCTGATTTGATTTATTGTGAAATATTTTGTGTATTAACTGAATTTAAAAGTTTTAATGTGCACATAAATTGCTGATTAACCTTTTAAGATGCTTGTAAGAATTAAGAAGCAGAGCCCATTCTGATTGTGAATTTGACCAGAATTTTACTTTGGTGCTAAGAATTAGTGTCACTAAGTTACCAAGGCAAATACATACTTCTCAGTTCTTTTCTCTGCCATTAGTCAGAGGAAACCCAAAAGAATATTGTCATCATATTCACTAAGGCCAAAACAAAGTCCTTTAATTGTATAATTTTAGAAGTCCCATAAAAATTTATAAATACACAATTGAAATATGCAAACACAATTTAAATGTTTTAAATGAAAATACAGTAGTCTTTGTAAATATATATCTACAGAATGTTATTCATACTTGAATTTAAATAGTAGAATGGAACTTGAAATTAATTTGCTGTTTGGCATGTTTGTTTCAAAATAGTAAGAGATTTAAGAGTGGAAAATAGGTTTTAAAGTGATTTTTTAAATTAAGTAGTACATCTGATGTATTTATAAATACGTTTATTCATGTAGTTTCTAATACTAAAATAAAAACTTGGCCATCATCTTTGACTATTGTGCAGAGTGGTTATCAAGAATTAAGTATGGAAAATATTAATTTAAAATAGTTTAACACTATGCTGGCAAATAATGGAAACATTTTTTAACACATTATTAACTGGGGGATTTTTGCAGAAACTAATGCCTGTGGCATTAATATGTCTCCCATCAATAATGTGTTAAGAGCTGAATGGAGATAGGGTAATGTCACAAAGCATGTAATTATAATGTTGCTTGCAGAGTACTGGTCTTTCTGATACTTGTTTTTAACTGGTTGTAGTTATGAAATTTTGCTGAACTCCAAGTGAGGAAGGAAATACAAGAATCACAGAGAAGAGCTCAAGTTTCAAAATATTCATTAGTTTTCTTCACTTCTTTTTTCTCTTTCCTTTTTTCATAGGTCAGGGTTTGGCTTTTGATTCTATACTCAGTGGCTGGTCATATGTGTATATTTTCATTTGGTGTATGTCTTTAGATTTCCCTTGTTACTAGTATGAAATTGATCTTGTTATAAAAATGTCTAAATGGTGTATGTGACCTGTGTTTATCATTGTGCTTTGAGTATGGCAGGGAACACATTAACATAAGCTTCATTGTGTAAACTGTTTTATGAAAATAGGGTTTTTCTGTGGATTAACAGTGTTTCTATAGATCACTTTTTCCCTTTTATGAGTAGGCGTACTAAACCCTGTAGATGCTTTGCTAGAGGTAGTCCAAGTTTACAGGTAAACTTTACCTGTTCTTTTAAAACTTCTAGATCTTATAAAACATGAATAAACTCCTGAAAATGTTTGGAATATGCAACATTGAAGTTTAGCTCTGTAAAGAGGTTAACATATTTAATACTGCCTTGCTGAAAGCAAAATTAATTGGTTTTGTATCAAATAGATGTTCCCTTCTCATTTTAAACTAAACAGCCTAGTATAGTCATAACTCAGTGTAGTCAGGTGCTCTTTTCTGACCAGCATCTTGTAGAAATTTTATTTTCATAAGAGTGTTGTTTCTTTGGTAGCTCTCTTATGCAGATGTAACTGTATTCATTTTATTATTAACTGGTTGAGAAATTCTAGGTTTCATTCTTGTAATTAACGTTTTAGATTGGACTGTATAACATAGAAAGCTTTGTCTTTTAGCTGGTAACCACATTAAAAGGAACCAAACACCTGTCATTAAATTTCACAAAGATTTTGCCGAAGTCAAATACATTAAAAAAATTTGTTTTGTTTTTTTTTTTTAATAAAATGCAGACATATAAACACTTGGTTGGCAGATCTTTATGTAGTAAACTTCTCCATGTCATGTCAGAATAGAATGTCATAGTCAGAAAACTGATAGTCTCTAATTCTTCCATCAGTGCAAATGCCCTAGTTATCAGGCCACTTTGCTCTTGCACCTAGGTGAAAAATAAATCTCTTTGTGATTGATTTTAGTTTGCAGTGTGCATTTATTTTAGGGAAGTTTGTCCATTTTAGCATGTACGTTTTGCACTGCTTGGTTTGACAGAGATGTCTGGCCAGGGCTGTGGAATTGAGTTTCAAGTTCTGGATGTTGAGATCCAAGTTGAACCATTGGCTCAAAGAAAGGGCCTCCCAGGATCCCATTCATTTGTCTCCCAGAGAGGATCATGATGCCAGCCATCCTCCCAAGAGTGCTGTGCAACTTAGTTAATTAATGTCTGTCAGGCTATTTGAGATTGTCAGATGCAGGGTTCTAGATAAGTGCAAAGGAGTATGATGATTTGCTCATTTTGTAAATGTGATACCAAGACAGTACAAAGCAGGTGATATTTCCCCCTTTCTTTAGCAGTGTTAAATTTATAGTTTAAAGATTGTTGATACCGGACAGTCCATTGAGATGCAAAAATGTTCTTTTGGGGACAGGCCATTGGCAGCCAAACAGACGTTTAAACAAGTGACATTGTTGAATGCCTCTACAACCATTGACAGAAGATGGCAGGAACTTCTTTTAAACTAAAGATGATCTTTAATGAGAAGTCTGATATTTATTGTTTTGTTTCATGTTTAATGAAAATAGAAGCAGCTATCACTTAAGTACTCTTGTCTTAACATGGTGTTTAGGTACGTAAGTATTTTCCTGACTCTATTTGAATTTTTTACTTGCATATGTCAAACACCATAGAGAAGGTCTAAACCAGGACAAACGGGGAGTATGTACTTCCCTGATCATTAGCTATGAAATAGTTTTTAAGCCATGTTGGTAAAGTTTCTTTTGAGGTAACTGTTGATATTTGTTTTGCCAAAGAATAAAATATTAAAAACCATTGACTCTATCCAGAGATGAACAATCCTTGTACATTGTAAGATTATGATTTAAAACAGTATGATTTAAATTCAAGAATATAATAGATTTATTTTAAAAATAGCAATCATTCATCCACTTAGTTTTTGTTTAATAGTGAACATAATCATTTTGTTTGTATTAAAGAAAATCTAGGTAGCTTTTTTTCCTTTATTGGCTGTTTATCTTTTATATTTAATATACCATATTTGACAATAGATCAATACTAAAATCAACTTGATACGTATATGTTTGACCAATGGGATTTTCTGTTATTCTACTTTCTTTCTTTTAAGTCAGCTCCCCTGGCTTGAGTATTTTTTAAAAGTGCATTTTTTTTCTCTTTTTTGTAACCTAGGCTTTTTGTGAAGTCTGGCATAGTTCTGCTGGCCCAGGTTTCTAAGGCAGGGGAAGCAGATGTATCTTTTAGTGAATTGGGCTGTAAGTTTGTAGTCGCTGTGAAATGGTATCCTTCAGCACAGTTATCTGTTAATTATTTCCTGTATAACTATCTTTTGCTTGGCTTCCTTTTTTTTTTTTTTTCACAGACGGCATGAGTCAGAAGATAACAGGGCCCAAAAAGGACCCTATTGTTGAATGTTCTTAGATGTTGGAAGTGAACAGTATTCAGAAAGTGGCCCAAATTTCAAGAGCACAGATGCAGAATGATTCAAAAGTGTGTCAGCCATGAGCTATACACAGCCTTGGAGTGAATCTTAATGTTCTTCTTGCAAAGTCCAGTCTGATGGATGGATGGATTTCATAGAAGTGTTGATTACCTAAAATCCAGGAATATTTTTTACCTTGGATTTCTGTGTGTTCTCTTATTTGCTTCCACCAAAATAAGAAAATATTATTTCCATTATTATATTCTTTTACTCTCCTTTTCCTTTGATTCTGTTAGTAAACTTTCATTAAATGTTTGTAGACAAGGATGTTGATTACTGGGATGGTCTATGAATAAACTCAAGGAAACTTGGCAAGCAGGACCTGGGGTGGTTGTGTTACTGGTTCAAGGAGATTCAAATAGATTCAGTGAAGTCTGAGGAACCTGTTTCCTTTATTTTGGTGAAACAACATTTACATTTATGTTGTGTTGTGCTAGTCCCTCAAGGGTTTCCAACTGTTTGTGACCCTGTGGACTGTAGTCTGCCAGGCTCTCATTCATAGATGTTTATGAAAGTGAAAGTGAAAGTAGCTCAGTTGTGTCCGTCTCTTTGCGACCCCTGGACTGACTATACAGTCCATGGAATTCTCTAGGCTAGAATACTAGAGTGGGTAGCCATTCCCTTCTCCAGGGGATCTTCCCAACCCAGGGATCAAACCCAGGTCTCTTGCATTGCAGGTGGATTCTTTACCAGCTGAGCTACAAGGGAAGCCCTTATAGATGTTTATATTTTACTATAATTTACAAGTAGAAGAGAATCTGTATGATGACCTTATTTGGAAAAAATCCATAATATTCATCTTGTGGTATATTTTTATTCTGTTATCAGTGATTAGAAATAAGGCAAAGGAATCTTACTTTCATCTTATTTTTGTAAGGACAGGACATTTGGTATTGGTAAGTTGGGAGGTATCATCTATCATAGTAGGATGATCAGATAGCTCTCACACATAATTTTACATGTTAACCTTGCTTTTTAAAATGCTTCTCAACTTCCAAGATTTAATTTGGGCGTATTAATTATGAAAAGGATGAGTGGTTTCATACCTGGAAATTTACCTGTCTGTAGGATCACAATTAACCAGCAAAACTAAGGATATACACCTATATTTCTAAAAGGCAAAATACAGTTTATAATGTTTAAATAAGAAAATGTATGACTGATAGCAAGTGTTGTCTCATGTTCAACTTAACTGTCATCTAAACAGGTCATTGTTAAGAGACACAGTAAATAAATATTGCTTGGAAAATAATATCCTAGAAATATCTAATTAAGAATTAACTCTTAAACTGAATTGACTAATGATGAATGCAGATAATTAAGGAAAATGCAAATGATAATCATTAAGAGCTATTTCTTATGTGTATGAAAAAATGACGAATATCCAATAGCCAGACAATGATATGATATGCTTCCCTTTTATTACATGTGCAGTACAGTTTATTTTTTAGAGAAATTTACTTCTAAGTACTATTTATGTTCTTAAGCAGAGTTGAGTCATGTGTCTTATTGAAAGCAGTTAACTCAGATAGATTTAACTTTTGTAGGGGAAAAATGTCTTTATTTTAACTGTTTTCATTTTTCCTCCATGGATGATGTTTTCACTACCCTTTACTGTTTCTTGACATAGTTTTTACATTCCTGGAGGTGTGTTTGATGTGGTGAATAATAGTATGGGCTTTGAGGGAATATAAGAGAGAAGAACTTAATTTTTCCTCTTTAAAATATGGAATTTAATGATCTTTATTTTTATTTGTTGCTGAAATATTTACATTGGTTCCATTAGAAAGTTTTTTTTTTATTTTGTAGGATTTTCAGAATGTCAGATAGAATAGCCTTTCTTTGCTACTTCTTAATCAAGTATTAAAATGACAAGGGGAAAAAAAACACTTTCTTGATAAACATTGAGTGTGGTTGTTATAGTCTAAAAATACAAAAGCTCAGGCCTTTCTTAATCAATTAATGGCGTTTATGAAGACATGTCTGTTGTCATTTACAAACAGGAGTAAAGTCAGACTTACCTTTGGAAATCTAAAAATTTACAAATGGAACATTTGAGAGAACTATTCCCTCTATTTGAAAATAATCATTTGCTTTAAAAATAAAACCTCAGTATAAGACTTTTAATATTTCTTCCCTGAAACCTTAAAAAATGAAAATATTGTTTACTTATAACTTTTTAGAAGTCTTACCTGTTTTGCAAAACGTGCTACAATTGAAGCAACGTTGGCCATATTTTAGGTGATACATGTTTGGTTAATTTAATCCCTCTTAAAAAGTCAGGAATTTACAACCTAAAATTTTTTTGATAATTCAAGAAAATATATCTACCTTGCCTGAATCATATAACTGGTTCAAGGAAAGTTGAAGGTTTTTAAAATGTGACTCGTCCAGATGGGCAGTCTATAGTCTACAAAGTAGTATATCTCACACAGAATTAAAAAAAAAATGAAAATTTAGAGCTTACCTCAGATTCATAAACAGTTTAAATATTTTTTAAGACTGTAAAATATATCCAAATTATTCTTTAGTAATGTGCCCAGCCCTCTTAACTTATAGTTGAGTTTGGAAGTGGGTGTGTTCCACCTTTAATGGAGTCTCTCTGGTTGTGATTCAGGCTTGAAAGGATTTTATTTTCCAGTAAAATTATACTTTGTATTTTCTTTTTTAGTCTTCCCTCGTGGTGTAGTGGAAAGAGTATTGGATTGGAGGAAAAGAGGCTTTGTGATCTAGAGTCACTTTATGACTAACTAGCTGTGTGACCCTGGGTGAGTCACTCAATCTTAATGTCCTGTTTTCTTCTTTGGAAAATTATAGAGATAGAAGCATACAGTTGCTCACATCTCTTTAAGACTGCAAACTCTGGGACCAATCAAATTTTCTATAAAACCTTAAACATTTAGATCTATGATACCTGAGTCAAGTTTAAGACAAATATCTTAGTGATTCTAGTGTCCAAAGAGACATCCTATATTTGATATACAAGTTTCTAAATCTAATTTCCCTTTAATGGCTGACAACCAATAAATTATAAACAAAGCAGTCTAAAATCTTCAACAGTTGTATTATTGGGGCTTATCTTTTACAACAAAGCTCATTCTTTGACAATAACTTTGACTCAAAGAATCATGTTATTAAGGGGCCACTTATGAATGCCAATAAAGAGAAGTCTGCACAATGAGAAATAAAATGATTCTGGTGAGAATATGACCAGTTTAAAGTATATTTCTTCAGTTTCTTGGCATTGAGTGATGATGCCTGTTTTGTTCACAGTCAGATGTTCAAATCAGAATTTTGGATGCAGAAACTAATTTTAGTAGGTGGGGTGCAAATTTCTTATGAGTCCATGAATAGACTCTAATCCCAGCTGTTTCATTACAATTATAAAAATAAAATTGGCTGTGAATCATTCAAACTCTGTTTAATGGATGTGAATAATTCAGTTTTGTCCCACTGAAATCTTTAAACTGTAAACCTATCTCAGATTCTTTATGCTCCTTCAGAGCTAATATCTCCAGCATTCTTACCTGGAGAATCCCGGACAGAGGAGCCTGACAGGCTACCGTCCATGGGGTTGCAAGAGTCGGACACGACCTAGTGACTAAACCACACCACATTCATGTATGAATTATTTGCAGTATTAGTGGTCATGATGAAAAATACCATATTTATGCTCAGTCCCTGTGGGTTTCAGGAGAGGAGGTGGCCTCTAGGGTGGAGCTGATGATGAAAATGATAAAGAAATTAGGAAAGGTCTATGAAAGAGAAAAGGATATCAAACTAGTGTTTGCTGACATTTTCTTTCCCATTAAAATATATATGTTCATTAGACATTTTAGAAAATATAAATAAACAAACGGAAGAAAATGACTACTCAACACTTTAATGTATCTGCCCCCCACAAAAACATACATATACAAACATAGGCTTGTATGTTTATTTTTAAGTAGCCTTCAGTTTCACTTTATAATAAATTATAAACATTTTTTAATATTAGTGTATATTCTGCTACATCAGATTTACTGACTTCATAGCATTTCATTATGTACTGTACTGGTTGTACCAGAAAAGACGATTATTGATCCCTTGTTGCCAGACTTTTAAGTTACTTACAATTTTTGCTGTGGTATATAGTGCTGCATTGAATATATTGTGACTACGTAATTGTATCTTGCTTACAATTTTAAATTGCTCAAACTGGCTTCACTAAAATCAGTTTCCTCTATGGGGTGACATAGTAATGGAGTTAATAGCAAGTATAGATTACTTTACCAGCCCTATGTGTATATATACTCTTCAGAAATGGGGAAACGTTTTACTGGTGAAAACTGCCTCAAAGTGATAACAAGGAAATAACACACCCCAACATTTCCTGTAAACATTATTATGAGGGAAAAGTTAATATGAAAGTTTGAATAAGGTACGTTTCTGAAGCACCAACAAAAATTTAGTGATCTATTTCACTTTTACAACTGAAAGATTCCTTAGTCATCTTGACATTCAAAGAATATTTAAATAGGGTAGTGTATATAGTATACATACATTATGTTATGCATATACATCTATTTAAAATATACATATATATATATATTTAATATTTAGAGGGATTTTATTGTCTCCAAAAAGAGTCTTAAAGTTAATTTGTTTTGGTGATCATATAGAGTTGATGCCAGCGACTACTCAGTAAGGTACTTGGCATACACACAAACTCTATATTAAACTATTTGAATTTATTTTATTTTTCTCAAAAGTTATTTACATAGTTTAAGGTAAGGTAAGGATGAAACTCTGGTGTTAAAAGGAAGTGTAGAAAATCACTTTATTCGAAATCCCATTTTCATTTTATTTTTCAATCATCTTGCTGCTCTATGCAAAGTCCTTTCAAAGACTAGAGACTATTTGTATTTATAGTTCATGAAAGTTTAGCAATATACTCTTTTGTTTGGGGTTTTTGAATGCATAATTGGTTATATGTGAATTTAAATACATTAATACTCATTTAAGATCAGGATTTACTTTCAAGGAACCAACATGTTTTGGGATTCTCAAGTGTCACAGTGGCAAAGCATCTGCCTGCCAATGCAGGAGAGGCAAGAGATGAGGGTGCAATCCCGGGGTTAGGACGATCCCCTGTGGAAGGAAATGACAACCTGCTCCAGGGCTCTTGCCTGGAAAATTCCATGGACAGAGGAACCTGGTAGGCTACAGTCCGTAGGTCGCAAAGAGTCAGACACGACTGAGCGACTGAGCATGGGCAACATGTGTTAAACCAAACTCACCTGACTCAGACTTGAAAGAACTAGAAATCCAAAGTAAATGATAACTTTGTAGAATAATTCCCTGATACACCGGTCTTTACCTTTTCTTGTCCCATAAATAATAATTTAGCACCTACTTTGTTTCAGGAACCGTGAAAGATCCTGTAAAGGGAATGGATATGAGTAAATCAGGGTTCTTACCTTCAGGTAATACACACTTATGTGTTGATGATAAGCTCTGAAATTTTTATTTTAGAAGGAAATCAGGAACCATTATAGGATTTAGATCGAATATATTTAGACAGACTTTTAACATGATTAACATCTATCACATGTTATATAGAATGGCTGGGAATGGGTTGGATAGGTGGGCAGAATTGTAAACTGATCAGAGTCTACTCTACTAGACCCTAGTAGACCCTAGTCTACTCAAGGGTAGTGAAAATGAGGTTAGTTTTGTAGATATGCTAGATGTAGAATATTCAAGAGTTGGCAAAGTCTACACGTATAGGTGACTAAGAGGAGGAAAATTGTGATGAATGAGGCTTAGAGTTTGGATGATTGGAAGAGGGGACTAATAATAGCTAACATTTGATAATCACCAACTATGGGCCAGATTCTCCTTTCTGTAGTATCTCATTTAATCTTTGCAGTAATCCACAGCATAGAAGATATCTTTAACTCCATTTTATAGAGGAAATAGGGCCTCAAAGATATTAAGTTACTTGCCTCCTGAAGTCTCCCAGCTAGTAAGTGACTGAGTCATGCAAGCCTATGTTCATATAGGCTTGGCTTCAAAGTCCACATTGTTTACTAAAGTGCTTTGCAATAAATGGTAGTGCCATTAGCAGAACTCTAGTGTGAGCTATTTTGTGAGTGTTAAATAATGAAGCTAGTCTTACACCTACAAGGTTTGCAAGGTGTTCAGATGAAAATATCTAATGGTTAGCAAGAAATGCTTCTCTCATGGGGAATGGAGGAAATGGCATGCCTTCTAAATTAAGCAACATTTCTTTAATAGTTGAATTTATGTTGAAAGCCTAGTTTGTACAAAATATTCTAGGATTGATATCATCATGGACACGCTATGGATACTGATTCTTTAAATCATTTGTAAACCAGTTTGGGAGATAAAGTTCAGAAATATGATTAGGGTTTAAGGAAAGGCTTCCCTGGTGGCTCAATGATAAAGGATCTGCCTGCCAATGCAGGAGACCTGGGTTAGTGACTAAACAACAACAATAACAAAAGAAAAGGAGTGCCAAGTGCCATGGAGTAGAACAAATTGTAGTATTTAATTTAATTTTTAACATTTTTTGTTGAAGTATAGTTGATTTATAATGTTGTGTTAGTTTTAGGTGTATAGTCCATTCAGTTCAGTTGAGTTGCTCAGTCATATCTGACTGTTTGTGACCCCATGGAGTGCAGCATGCCAGGCTTCCCTGTCCATCACTGGCTCCTGGAGCTTACTCAAACTCATGTCCATCGAGTCGGTGATGCCATCCAACGTCTCATCCTCTGTTGTCCCCTTCTCCTTCAGCCTTCAATCTTTTAACAGCATCAGGGTCTTTTCTACTGAGTCAGTTCTTCACATCAGGTGACCAAAGTATTCACCTTCAGCCTCAGCTTCAGTCCTTCCAGTGAATATTCAGGACTGATCATCTTTAGGATAGACAGGTTGAATCTCCTTGCTGTCCAAGGGAAACTCTCAAGAGTCTTCTCCAACACCACAGTTCAAAAGCATCAATTCTTCTGTGCTCAGTTTTCTTTATAGTCCAACTCTCACATCCATATGTGACTACTGGGAAAACCATAGCCTTGACAAGACAAACCTTTGTTGGCAAAGTAATGTCTCTGCTTTTTAATATGCTGTCTAGGTTGATCATAGCTTTCCTTACAAGGAGCAAGCATCTTTTAATTTTATGGCTGCAGTCACCGTCTGCAGTGATTTGGGAGCCCCTCACCAAAAAAATTTTTAAAATTCAACATTCAAAATACTAAGATCATGGCATCTGGTCCAGTCATTTCATGGCAAATAGATGGGAAACAAGGAAAACAGTGAGGTGTACAGTGATTCACCTAAAATGTGATTTACCTGTAAAGTGATTCATATATATATAAAACTATATATATATATATATATACACACACTTTTTTCAGATTCTTTTCCCTTATAGTTTATTACTAAGTATTGAATATAGTTCCTTGTATAGTGTTATGCAGTAGGTCCTTGTTGATTATCTATTTTACTTATTCTATATATATATATAGTATATATGGGGCTTCCCTAGTGGCTCAGATAGTAAAGAATCTGCCTGCAATACACTAGACTTGGGTTTGATCCCTGGGTTGGGAAGATTCCCTGGAGAAAGGCATAGCAACCCATTCCAGTATTCTTTCCTTGAGAATCTCCATGGACAGAGGAGCCTGGTGGGCTGCAGTCTATGGGGTCACAAATAGTCAGACACGACTGAGTGACTAAGCACAGCACATAGTGTACACACGCACACATACACACACACACGCATGCACACACACACACACATATAGTGATACGCATAGGTTAATCCCAAATTTAATTTTTTTAAGAGAAGAAAATTCTCTTTTCTTATTTGAGCCAGCAAGAAAAGTCTTCTGGAAGAGGTTTCTTATTGGTTGGTTCAAGAATGGCTGGGGTTTGAATAGATGGGCAAGGGATTACTGGGGTGCACGTATGCAGTAAACCAACAGACAAATGCTTTGGTATTTGGAGAACTTCAGGAGCAATCGAAGTCCAAAAGTTAAAACAACTCAAAGGTGAGCTTTATAACTCTGGCTTAAAATATGGCATAGTAGGTGAGCCCTGCTCTATAGTGGCAGTTACTATTTTGACACTTATGAGGTTAAATTTTAAGATCCTCTGTGTGGCCAAATTTTTTGTTAATTGATAGGATTCAGAAATTTGAAGAAACATTCATACCTCAGTGATCTTATTATTTGCACAATAAAGTCAAAGGAATGAATAAATTTTAGAGCAGAGTTGGGTTATTTAAATCAGTCTGAAGTAAGAATTTAATAAATTCTTTAATTAGTGTAAATAAGCATCAGAAGCATCATTATACTTTATATATGTATATAGCATGTATGTAAATTAATTTTATTCAAATATAAATTAAAAATAATTCTTCATAGGGCCATACCCTACATCTGTTCAAAAGAAATATAAATAAAAAAAAACCTTGAAAACCTGTTTAAAGCATATGCCATACACATTATACTAGTTTGATTGATTCATTATATATAAGAACTATTGCATTTTAGTTTTATTTATTGGTGTTCTGATTAATTCACTAATCATTTCTCTTTAATCCCTTGGCTCATTTTCATGTCTTATTTAATGCATTTAGTCATTGAGAAAAAAGAAATTCTTGCCTGTGATATGTCACCTGTTGTTTAATGACTCAAACTGTTACATATCTTAATACTGTATTACATTAAGTCATTTTAAAAGCATTGCTTTTCCTTTTGTTTAAATTTCTTACAGTTCCTGGGATATTGGTAGGGGGTTAATGGAAGTCTTGATTCAAATCTCCCAAGCTTCAAGGCTTTCAGTTTTTGTAAACAATTTGTATCTGAGAGATAGGTTTATGTCTTTTTACTCATCCATTTACTGTTTTAATGGTAATAAAAATCATAAGTTTTAAAATATTTGTTGTAATAAGTATAAATTAAAATGCCTTTTAAATCAACCACCATCCATTGTGTGATGATCACAGAATTTATGGCAGTTTTAAAAAAATTCTCTGTAGCTAGATCATCATCTTTTAAAAGTAAACAAACTGTCTTCAATGCACTGATTTTCCTTTATTTAAGATAAGCCTTCTAAGTTTTATATCTGGTCTGTTTCTAAGATTCTTTCTGTATTCACAGGACTGTGATCTCTAATCATGACTGACTCAGTCTCCCTTGGTTCATAATTGCTAACCCCAAACCGTAGGTGGGTAAAAGCTCTGAAACAGGTAAAGTCGTAATACAGTTGAGTTCTACACTTGGACCCACGAGCTTACATTCATAGATTATCCATCTTTGTGACCAGACCAAACTAGTTCTCCCATTTTGTGACTAGACCCTGACTGCATTATTGCAGTTCAGTCAGATGTCTTAACTGTGCTGTATTTAATGAATCAGATGAGTTTTAAACATGGCTTTGAGTTGGGATTCATGTGGAATTGAGTTTGTGTCTCTGTAGTTTCCAGTCCTTATGATTTTCATGTATGAATTTCTTTGCAGTGTTGGGATTTCGTGATATTCTCTGGACCTGAAATTGAGATCCACTGAAGTACTTTGTGTGTGTGTTTCTGAGGTTTTTCCTCTGAAAGCCAAGGGATATTTGGACACAAGTTTGGAACACAGTAGAGCAGTGACATGACAGAAACAGCAAATACCAGATCTTATAATTTATCCCTTTGTGAATTCTTCTCACTTAATAGATTATGAGCTCCTGAGAGAGAAGGGCTGTGCCATTTTTATATTTCTGTTTCTCATCAGCCCTGACGTATTTCTCATGTCATGGAAGGTCTAGAATCAATATGTATTTAGTTGAGTAGAATTCTATGAGGATATAAGTACTTTTTTAAAATTTGAAAAAAGAAAGTGAAAGTGAAGGCGCTCAGTCGTGTCCGACTCTTTGCGACCCCATGGGCTATAGCCTATCAGGCACCTCCGTCCATGGGATTTTCCAGGCAAGAGTACTAAACCACCTTTTAATTTCTGTGTGAGACTACACTACTGCTTGTATAATTTCCTACCATTAAGTTTGTAATTATAGACATTAATATTTAAGTATCCTTTTTAGGACTAAAGGATTAGTTATTACTTATATACTTTTCTTCACAATAGCCTTAAAAGTATTTGGTGAGTAGTCTACTCTGAGTCAAAAAAATCATAAAAATATACCAGTTTTGAGTTTACATTAAAAATTGAGCTTTCTTGGACCATTTAAAATATGAACAGTTTTCTGATTTATCTGGTGAAATAGAGATTTCTCAGGGTTGACAGACTTTTTTGATACAGGAATCTACAGAAGCAGTCTGCCAATGTGTTTCTAGGCTTAAGAGTTCCAGTAAAACCTGTTTATCTTTATTTTTAATTCACTTATCCAAAATGTATTTACTTTGTGTAAATTCTTTTTTTAAATAATAACTCTAAATTCCATTTTGGTTGAAATCATCAATCTTGTGCACAGCTAATGGTTTTATAGAGCATGAGGCTGAACACTGAAGAAAGTTTCACTGTTCTCTACTGTTCCCTGTAAAGAAGGGAAACATTACATACTGGGTTCAAAATAAGAGGGAATGGGCAATGGGACTCTTTATTTCAGTAATTTTAAGATCAAGTCAGGGGATCAAAGGCTTATTTATATGACTAGAAAATGTGATGTGAATAAGAGAAGGATATTCACAGGTATTATTCCTTGAACATGCATCATCCCATTTGCTAGAGACAAAACCCGGAAAGAAGAGTTTGAAAGCTTTTGTGAACTCAGGAATACATGTGTTGTTTGTACTACAAACTTAGTCTCATCATCTCAATTTCCTTGCTTAGAAGAAATGGATAAAAGTATGAGTTGTGTCTCTGGAATTGAAATCTGTAAGGTCGGAGAGCTTTGTTCTTCAAATGGAGTTCTTGTTTTCTTGACCCTTGTAATCTGGGGAGAAGAGGGAGGAGGGGTATAATTGTAATGCAAGAGAAAGCTGGTGATTTACTTTGTTCTTAGCCCTGATGGTGTTGAATTTTGCCTAACTATAGTATTCCTCTCGTACCAGATTCATTGCCTTTCAGGGTTGGCATCCTGGAGATAGGAAGGATTCATGAAGAAGTAGTCAAAATCGAGAAACTCTTTTGCTGCAGTCTTGCTCTGTACAGTCAGTTATTTTTGTCTGGGTGGTTTACAGAGATATAACTCCTTCAGTCATCTAAATGTGATGTAATAAAAGTCATTTGCAGGAAGTGAAACTGTACTTGGTTACTTTTTTTCACTCAAAGGCTAATGTGATTAGCTCTAAAACATTTGTTCATCTTTTTATTCAGTATCTGAACTATGCCTATGGAAGACATATGGATTTAAATAGTGCTTGGCTTACCATCTGCTGATAAGGGAAAGTGAGATGCTAAATCAGAGTGGCAGGAAAGTCTATTTCAGTAGAAGCTATTTCGATCTGAAATACTGTAGGCAATCTTACATAGTATTTTAATTGGGATTATATTGATGTGTGTTAGTAAAAAGAGTTTATTTGCTGGTATGGCTCAACTTAGATAATCATTAAATTTATTTAGAGATGTAGGGCAGTGCAAAATTTTGATCCCATTAATTGTAGCCATTTTTCCCTTAAAATAGTCATTTGTGGGAAAACCTTTCTGATTTATTCACTTGAGAGCATTGCTACATTGTATATGTCATACCAGAAATCAGAACTTAAAACATCAGCTTTTCAGATAAATTAATTAGATATTAAACAACAATTTATTCCTTTAATACATGCTTATTTGTTGAATATTTTATTACAAACTGCATTTTTATAAACCCAATTTAACCTTGGGGAGATTAGAAAAAGAAAACAGAATATCTGTTTTACAGTGATAAAATACTGATATATAATGCTGAGAAATCTGTAACTATGCCAAATATATAAGAGATGCAGTTTCGATCCCTTGGTCAGAAAGATTCCCCTGAAGGAGGGCATGGCAACCCACTCCAGTATTTTTGCCTGGAGAAGAGGAGCCTGGTGGGCTCCACAGACATACAGAGGAGCCTGGTGGGCTACAGTCCATAGGGTTGCAAAGAGTCGGACATGACCAAAGCGACTTAGCATGCACGCACATGCACGCATGTATGTTTCAGGGTAAATTTTTGAGAATGTGAAGTCATCTAGGTATTAAGAATTCTATGAAATACAGTATAGTTTTAATCATGTATAAGTATGTGCATAAATGTATATGTGTGTTTATAGTATATATGTTTATAATCTTGATTAACTCTTACACCATGTCCATTTTTGTTTCTCAAGTTAATCTGTTATTCTTTTATAAAATGTGTATTTGGAAAATCACTTTTGGTTGAGTTGGTACATGGTGTCTGCCTCCTGAGAGGAAATACAGTAAAAGGGTACTTCACTATGTCCAGCACCAAGCATCAAATCAGTTAATTCTCTGAACAGTGTTGTAATGCTGAACAGCTGCAACTCCATTTACAAAAAGGCACAAAGGTATAGAGAAGTTGAGTAAGTTGCCCCCAAATGACACAGCTAGTTAAGTTCAGTGGTTTTGTCTTTTGCGCATCGGGCTCAGTGCTCAGGACAAGATGAATAAAAGTCCTTGACCTTAAACAAAGTCTGTGAGATGAAGGAAGCATAATGGGATGATCTTGTTTTTTTCTGTCTGCATCATGCAGGATTTTAGTTCCCTGACCAGGGATCAAACCTGTGCCACCTGCGTTAATTGGCAACATGGAGTCTTAACCACTGGACTGACAGGGAAGTCCCCAAATGGGATGATTTTCAATACAGAGGAAAAAGAGTAGCAGCAGAGAAGGTGGTACTGTGTGCAGGCAGTTATTTTGATCTGAGGCAAGACAAAGACACTCTGGAGATGATGCCTGAACCTAATTTTGGTTTGATGAATAAAGACGGAACAAGAGGTCAGGGAATCACAGCAGGAGCCTGGTGTGGGAGTCCTGAGCTTGAGTCTGAGCAGTTTATCTAAGGTGGCACTGTACCGTCTGGAAGGAACTTGCCACACATTTTTATGGAGCACCTGAAGTGCCACTTGTTTGAACTGAAATATGCACACCAGATTCCTAAGACCGGATGTGAAAAAGAGCAATGTTAAAATTATCATATCATACAATTTTATATTAATTACATTTTGAAATATCAGAATTTAAAATATATTTACTCCAATATTTATGCTTAATAATTTTGCTTTGATTCATTTAATTTTACTCATAGATTTAATAAATTAGAGATGGTTAAGTGGCTTGGAAACTTTAGCATTTTGCAGTGTTACTTCTGTTGATAGGGTTTTGTTGGTGTGTTTGAGTTATTAAATTGACAGATTTTGGGTACACTGGTCTTTTTAAAGAAATTTTTGGGCACCTCACCAATTTATTTCCACAGGAAAATATGAGTGGGGTCCTGAAATCTTTTATATAATGCATCATTTCTTAGAACCTTTTTTTTTTTTTAAATTTAGAAGCTTCGCATCCAGTTTCTTGCAGGTAGGTTTATGGTTTTTAAGATATTTAAGACTATTTTCTACTCTGAAATAATTGCTCTTTTGAACTTAAATATTTTCTAAACTTTTTGTTTGTTTGTTTTGCAAAAGTATGTATTTTTCAAGACTTGGAACCTCAGAAATTTCTGTTTTACTTTGTTTGGTACTAACTGCCACCTCCACCCCTGCCCGGCACCCACCAGTAGCTCAGATTGTAAAGAACCTGCCTGCAGTGCAACAGACCAGGATTTGATCCCTGGGTCAAGAAGAACCCCTGGAGAAGGGAATCACAACCCGCTCCAGTATTCTTGCCTGGAGAACTCCATGGACAGAGGAGACTGGCAGGCTGCAGTCTATGGGGTCACAAAGAGTCGGACATAACTGAGTGACTAACACACACAAAGGAAATTTATTACATGGAAATTTAGTACGTTAATTTTATTTACTAAGGACTCATAAGGATCTAACCGAGAAATCTCCAACATTCTGTAACCCCAGATCTTTCTGGGGTTGGCAAAATATAGGTCAGCATTGCAGATTCTACCAAGAAGCTTTCCTTCCTTAAATTACAGGATGCAGCTTCATACTGAATGAACCCCATTCAGTTGACTTTGTGAAGTTCCACAGCCAGGTTTGGGCCTCAGACACAGAACGTGTTTCTCAAAAGCAGTTGTTATATTTATTTTTGTAACTTCACTCTTAGAAAGACCACAATTAAGGTTAGCAGCACAATACTGTCATTGATTTATTACAGTCTAACCCAGAATTACTGATGAGTTAATGTCCTTTTCATATATCAGAGAAAAGCATTCTCCTGTCTTTTTAAGCGAGAAAAAACCAGGTTGCCATGTCAGTATTTGAATGTTGGTGATAGCAGATGGCCCATGCTCAGTAAACGGTTTTCCCATTTTTCCCTCTTTCTTTGCCATCCCCATTCTTCCTTTCATTCCCTTCTTTTAGCTATTATCTTGAGTATAATTCTGTAACTACCCAGAAACTCTCTTTGCAAAGGAATGATTTGAAACCCAGGATCAGAGAGGAAATAAAGCCTAGCCTCTTACAACTAGGAGATCATTGATCCCAGTCTTTTCATCTCTACCGCATCATGAACACTTGGAAGAGGAGTTATTTCACTCTGCTCTCCACTCATGCTGAGAGAGTTGCAGGAAGCACAGGGAATCATATCCACTTTGTGAATTCCACAGTGGAAATAGAAATGGAGCCGGTTCACATGAAAAGTCCACCTTGGTAGTGAGAGGTCTCTGGCATGCACTCTCCTCTTCTGCCCATATTATGTAGGTGTGACCTGGTGGGTGGTACCTTTCTTAGACAGGCTACTTTTCTCAGGGATTTGGAAGAGATGTTATCAAGGCAGTTAGAACTTTAAGTCACTGTACCAGTGTACCAAATTCTCTTCCTTGTATTTGCCTTGAACATGTTTCTGAATATATAGGAAGACTTTGTCTTGGATGTGTGTGTCTGTGCACACTTAGTTGTGTCTAACTTTTTGTGACCCCCCTGGACTGTAGCCCACCCGGCGCCTCTGACCATGGGATTTCCCAGGCAAGAATACCAGAGCAGGTTGCCATTCCCTTCTCCAGGGTATCTTCCCGACCCAGAGATCAAACTCGTGTCTCTTGTGTCTCCTGCATTGGCAGTTGGGTTCTTTTCCACCGGCGCCACCTGGGAAGCCCTTGTCTTGGATAGAGAGTTTTAATTTTATTTTTTTAACTGAGCAACTTCCATCACTGCTATAGAGAGCATTCTCAAAGATACCTTGTTTATAGATTCTTCCAGGGTCCATTCCTGGAAGTGTAATTTCTGTGTCAGAGGATGTGCACATGAAGACTTGGGCAGGTAATGCTGGATTAGTCTCTTGTTTCTGATATCAGCAGATGGTTGTGTCCGTTCAGAATTTTGCTAGATCAGAATGACATTGAAGATAGGAATGAAGAATCAGTGGGTGGAAAAAAATGTTTGCAAGTAAGAATTCTCGTACTCACTTTTTCAGTTGTGCTGATGCTTTAGTCCCTTGATGCTGTTTATCAGAGCCACTTCTTTTCATCATGTGGTGAATCATTTTATCCCTTGATCTCTCTGTCTTTAGAATGAGTATATTTTGGGTTTGACTGATAGCATATGACTTGACAGTGTCAACAAGCCTTTTCTTTCAAAGGTGCAAACTACTACAGTTGTTAAGAATATTTAGGAACAAAAAATGTAAATTTTTTCAGATGAGTAAGATGCGCAGAGTGATTTAAGGTAAAAAGTGGAAACGTAAATGCTGCAAATATACTTAAGTTATGGAAAGATTATCACAGTTATCTTATCAGATGTCAAAGCAATGGCCCTGTCTTAGTTTCTCAATTTTTCCTTCTGTTTTTCATATTTCTTTTCTTCCATAGTATGGTGTGATGGGTTTAGAGGTACTAGCCATTTTTAGCTACTTATCTTTTGGAAAAGTTTTGATGTTTAACTAAACCTGGGTACATTGAAAGTGTATGACTAGCCCTGATTTTATTATCACTTCCGTAGCTGTCTTACATTTTTACAGATAGTCAGAGGACCACATTGTGGTGACTTGGGGAAGAGTCATCATCCCTATTTGGAAGTATGAGCGGCAAAAGTGATGACATTCTGTTTCTTTTCACTGTTTTCTGATTTTTGGAGCACTGCCATCCTCCACATTTCCTCTGGCCCTAAGAATGCCAGCTGGCTATTTGCAAAAAGAAGAGGAAAGAAAGAAATGCAAAAACAACAAGAACCCAGAAACCACGGCTTAGGGAACCTGGATGCAGCCCTCCCTGAGTGCCCAGTAGCCTGGAGCTTATTGGCCAAGCTGTTTCTGCTGTTTTGATACTCTGCACACCTGGATCCTGGCCATTTTCTATTCTGCCAACTGGCCTTGGGCGATAGGTCAACTATTCTCCTCTTTACCCCAGGCTTGGAGAAGCAGGGGGTAAAGCAGGTCTCCCCATAGTTCTGACCTCCCTGCTTTGGAAAAGTCTTGTTGGAGACTTTATTTAATGAAGCCAGCCTGTCTAGATTGCTTCCATGTAGCTTTTCTGATCATCTCCTAAGACCCCAAACAAAGGGGCTGCATGACACATAAACAGACACATATGCACATAAATATGCACACACAAGCTTGTGTAAGTGATTGTATGGTTAGATATGAATGGACACAATGCAGCGTGTCTATTTGGCTTAGGATAGCATTTGGCCGTGCACTTGTCCACCTATGTGTCATTGTGGAGGTATACCTTACGGGAAAATAAAATTGCGAGGGAGACAGTGTTACTCATAACGTGAACTAGGAAAATTCCTTCCCTTTGAGGTTTCGAGTTAATTTTTTTCATTTCTTTTAATTTGGTGTGATTAAAAAAAATGTTGCCCTTTGGTGAAATCAAGATTATGGAGCATATGATGCTTTTGATTTTTTGGAGCTTTTTTTTTTTTTTTTACTGTACTGAATATGTGTATCAAATGGTACTGTGAATTACCCAATAGCTTTTGCTCATAGGATCATTTTCTCAGCCAGCTCACCTTGGAAAGACACCTTCTGCAATTTCCACTGAATTACAGAAGCCGAGATAATTGGGTGGAAGTTTTTCTTTTCGTTTTGATTTACTCTGTGCTACTTTGCTTTGTAGTACTTTGGCGAGCTCATTGACATATGTATGAAAGCACAGGCTCATGAAATGGAAAATAAAATCAAAACAGAAAACTCTAGTATGTTTTATAATAGAGAAAACAAGAAAAAAATGCATTATGATTTTTTCCAATGCAGTTAAATCAAAAGAGACCGCTGATATTAGCATTTATCTAATTAGTGACTCTGCGGTGTAAACCATCCTTCATCTTCATCCACTTCTTTTGACAGGTGTATATGCTGTCAGACTTGACCAGCAGAATACACAGCTGGGGCTTTGAAAATAGACTTTGCATCTTGTTGTAGGCCAGCCTGCTAAAACATGGTGTTGGAAGAACCACTTGTGAGCGCCTTCTGAACTTAAAAAGAAAAACACCTGTGCTGTCGGCAGCACTGCTTCCAGTCCAACGAACAGTTCACAGTGGTCTCTGTCCTTTAACTGCTCGCTCTCTGTCAGCAGGAGTCTTTGTTTCACACCTGAGGGTTGTCAGGTCAGAAGTCAAAATAAAACCCCAAAGTCTCTAACTTGAATTTCAACAGTGAATGAAGATGAGGATTTGGTTCTGTGTATACCCAGGAGTCTCATATACCCATGTGGCAATACCATGTTAAACATTTTTCCATAAGAATCTTCCTGTCACGCAACCATATTCTAGAAACCTGGATGCTTATTAAAAAATCTCTTTTTATGTATTATAGACTATGTAGAAATGTTTGACTGTCTTTGGTATGATCCTCTTGTTAGCATTCAAGGGTATGCACCATTATTTAGAAAACTGTAAAGGTTGCATCCATTGGGGTCAATGTTCAAAACCTACGATGGATATAGATAGTGGTCAGAGAAATATCCTTCTTCAGCAGGACAGACCTATCTCATCAGTTCATGTATGTGGCCTCTTGCTGTAGCAAATCGTGTTCCTTTTATCCAAGCCTGCTGCAGGAATGGACAGAAATCTTGGGGTCCCAACATTACGAGGAAGTTGGTTGAATTCAGCATTTTGGCACTCAGAACTGGAAAGAGATAGTTGATGGCCCATACGGTGTGTGTGTAATGGGTATTATCAGCTGTTTAAACATGCACCAGTTATTTTCAAGCTTTCCAAACCCATCTGTCACCATATTGTCCAGTCACATGAAATAAATTGTCATTTCTCTCTGTATAAACTGATATGGTCCTAATTGATTTCTGCTTCAAACTTTTGTGTAAGTAGACTTTCCATCATCAGGCTCTATTGTTTATTTGTTTCTGCTGTTGTTTCCCCTACCAGTCATTTATTGCACAATTTTTGCATATGCAAAAGAGAGAGAAGAAAACGAAAAAAGAGAAAAAAAAAGCAGGTGTAGCTAGATGACCACGCCATTAAAAAGAAAGTGTTAAAGACACTAGATGTGGGATTAAAAAACATCTTGTAAAAACGACAGCATAGTTTCTTTTCTAACATATATAGTTGAGTCAAGAAAAGTGTAGTATGTCTTCATTGTAAATCCAAATAAGTGTCTCACTTAACCAGTGATATTTTCCTGTTTTCTTCTTCAGAATGTAAGGTGTGATTTGACATAAGTTCCTGGGCCTTTTAGCAGTGTTGGCAGGCTTCATTCGTAACTGGGGACGATAGGAGAGAATACTCCTCTCTGCGAGAATGTGTAGGATGCTTCTAGTTCTCTAGAGAATTCTGTGGGGGCATTAGAGGGTGTGTAACCGAAGAGGAAAGTGCACTTATTTTTTTTTTTTCCAGTGAGGTAAAAGCAGATTTCTTGGTAACTGATTGATTCTCTGGTTCCTGAGTATGTTTTACCTCTGGCAATGTTAAATAGACCCAAGATTGCGTTGGTTCCCCTAGGAGAGATACACTCTAGAAATACCCATTATCATTGCATGAGTTATCATAACACCTAATACCTCAGCTGGAGTTTAAGCGTTATGACAGTTGGGGGACTACGGTGAGTACAGACTTGGGAGGACCTGTGAATACAAGTTTAAAAATCACGTGGTTGGCTCCCATAGAAGGTTTAAATTGCTACAGTAAACACCTGTGGTCCCTTGGAAGTCTTAGATTTTCCAAGGAAGTTAATGAACAAAGAGTATATCATTCTCCTTCAGTTTCTATGAGTTTTCTTCTCTCTCTTTTGCATTTGCATAAGAGGAAATGAAACAGTACGAAGTTTTAATTCTGCCCACCCCCTTCAGCTAAACCACCGGTTTAGTGATTATCAGAAGAGACTTATATTATGTTTTGAGCTCAGTTCCCTGGCTGCAATTCACTCAACCTTGACGTAAATCTGAAATAAGTACTTTGTAAGGGGTTAGCCTTTTGTGCTGGGTGTGTGAGAAATCTTGCTGGACCAGGTTGGTTACAGAAAGCAGTGTCAAGTTGCCTTTCCTGAGGGGTGACTAAGAAGCAACAGGAAAGTGGGGTGGGGGGAAAATCTGCCAAATCGCACCCTTACCCTCCACTTCCAAAAGCTTTATTGTCCACCTTTGAAGGACTCCCAGTCCAGTTTCATGATAAGTATGTGTTGGGTGGTTATTTTTTCTTTTTCTTTTTCAAAAATTATCCAGTCATTGCTAGTGGGTACAGTGTGTCAGTACAGTAGACAAGAGTTTCATTCACAGAACCCACGTTTTTGTGCAGTGCTTGTTGAGGCTGGTTGCCTTTCCTTTAATCCATTTGATCATGCTGTTTGCCTTAGGTGATCAGCAGCCTTTAATGTAAATCCTAGCCAATCTAATAAAACTAATGGAAAGAGAGGGGGAAAAAAAGCATGAGCACACACACAGGAACCGTAGGCATGCCTTCATTGTTTATGTCTGTGTTGTCCTAGAGCATAGATAAATTATATATCTCCTCCCCACTTTTGAAACAACTGCTCTTCTCTTTTAATTTTTGTTAAAGGAATTACATTCTGTCTAGAAAGAGAAGTATATTTTCTTATCAGTGCGCTGCCTCGTACTTAGAAACTTTTAAAAACATTCAAAATTTTGTTTAGTCCTGAATAGAGTCTATTTCCAGTTAGCTTGAAAGTTGTTTTAAATAAATCATGTTCCTAAAACCCAACCAAAAAATACTTTTTCCCTTCTATAAACTGCAGTACAGCTTTGGTGAAGCATTTTTTTTTTTTTTTTGGCAATCACACTGACCGACCGATTTGAGTCTCAGCTCTTTTTGGAGAGAGAGAAGAGAGAATAATGCTTTGCTAAGTGCAATTACAGATTTCTATTAAGCACTAACGCTAAAAAAAAAAAAATGATTTTTTAGTAAGAAACTTAAAAAAAAATAATATCAAAAAATATCCCCCCAAAAGAACTATGACAAAGTATTGATAAATAGCCATGTTCTTTCTCCACCAGAACAGTCAGAGTCAAAGGGATGTTGAGAGCTTGAAAATACAGGGAATGGTCTCTCAGTTTCACATAAATACTTTTAAAACGTCCTGCTGAGTTAGGATTTTCATTTTTAATATCATTGAGTTACTTAAAAAATCATGATGTTTGTTAGGAGCATGAATTTTATCCGTCTGCAAAAAAAAAAGTACCTCTCATAATTACCTTCTTTGATCCCTTTATTATCCTATCAACTATTGTTTTTTTTTCCTCTTTTGGTCCACATTGCTAGAATCCTGATGTATTGTCATAGCCTGTTACTCAGGGAACACTTATACAAGCACTAAGAGTGTGTAAATCCTTTTTTGTCATTACGTTCTGAAAAATATTTTAGGATTTGTTGATCAAGATCTGCAGGTGGTTAAGGCGCTTGGCTTCCCTTCCCTCAGCAAGCTTGATTGAGGTTGATAACCACCAGTAATTTTTTTTTTTTTTTGCTAGCAATTGGAGACCTTCTTTTTAGAAGGTATATATACTTTTCAGTACTTCAGGCTGTGCTTGGGAGTATTGTTTAGGGTGAGCAGAACAGGTTATATACTTTTCCTTGTATTTCTTGCTTTCTTCCTTCAGTAGCTATGCGTGATTTGAGCCAGTAACTAAAAGATGTATAATGGGTGTGGTTGGATCTTGAGACATTATTCCTGTTAACCTTGTTACCTGTAGAAAAGTTTCATTTAATCCATTTTACTTGGACAGTCACCAGGGATAAAATTTTATTTTCACTACTTATTTTGTTGTTGATGTGTCTCAAATTTTGCTACTGGAGTTCGGCAGTAATTGAGGAAAAAATAAAAACAAGATGAAGTTGAGAACAAAATATCACCTTTCCTCCGATACAGCTGATATAGAAGAATGTGGCTTGTCCTGTATTATTGTTCAGACAGGCTTCCTAAAGTTGAACCACATGGCTTTGTACAAGTAGCAAGTGCTGTGTGTGTGCGCGCGCATGTGTGCATGTGCCAGACACCACAGACTTTGTATGCAAATAGCCAAGATAAGCCCCTGCCTTCGTGGTGTTTTAGTCTAATAGGGAAGATTAACCATCATGAAAATCACTAGAATATAGGTTAGTATTTGGTAAGTGTCAAAAGTGAATAATAAGCATTTCAAAAATAGATCTAACATTCACACTTATCTCACTTTACACCATTTGGAGTTCTGTTTATAAAATGTTTTGAAACATTCAGATAGGAAAAGGTTGTGTTACTACAAAATAATCATGGCATTGATTAATGTTAATGTTACTCTCATCTTTATGAAAATAAAACTGTACCTCTTGTACCCTGAGTTTTAGTAGATGTGTTAGAGGTGATAAGGAAAGGGAATGTCAATGTCAAAATGGTAAGGAAGTTTAGATTCTGTCTTTTTTAAAAAAATTTTTATTGGAGCATCATTGACATACAGTGTAGTTCATTTCAGGTGTACAGCAAAGTGAAAGCAGTTATATCCTTCTTCTTTACCTCCTGAAGCAAGCTTTCTGCATTTGGGCTGAGGCTTTTTTTGGGTGTTACCAACTCAACAGGGACTTTCTGTTTGCTAAGCTGATGGTTCTTAATATTTCTCCAGTCAAAAGGGGAGGGAAAGTAATCATTTGTTTCCTCACCAAGCCATCTGCCAGGTAGCATTGTGAAAACACGAATATGCATATCACTTTGGGGCATTTGTCCAGTCTCGTTTCTAAAAGACCCCTAAGTTTGGCCCAGAGCTGATAAAAGTAAAGTTTATAACCTAACAGGCAGTTTACACCAGTTTACAAATTATTTTACCCATTCACAGTTGTCAACGTTTCTTTTAACTTTTCTCACAGTGCATGTAATTTTGCATTTGGGACTTCCCTAAAATGGATTCAGCAGCAATTCCCTGGAATGTTCAAAATAGTTCAAGGCACAGAGTAACCTAGATATTTAAACGGCCCCTTTACACCTTAGCAACGTGGTTGTTATGATTTTATGAAAACAGTCTTTGTTTCTTTTCTCTGCTAACTCCTGGCTTTAGTCAGCAAAGATTCCTCTGCCTCATTAATGCTGTAAGGACTCTAAATAAAACTTTTCTCCCTGGACTGCTTTTGGGACAGGCCAGATATTGATTGCTGATTTTAGCGCTCATATTTTTCTGACCCGTTTTACAGTTGTGGGAAGTAGCCTTGGTAGATTTTGAATGCCCACAGTAATCCTTTTCCTATCTTTGGGAAATGATTTGTATAAGTATAAACTATTACTGAAAGAATCATATAAAGAGACTTAAAAGGCTGCTTATCCATCGCGGGCTGTTATATAAAAACAACAGTTTGATGATTCAGTTTTATAGTAAGGATACACACGGTGGGAGGTGGGAGAATGCACTTAAAATGCAACTGTAAGGAATTTGAACTTTACAAGAATTTGAAATTTTTTGAGCGTTTGGAAATTGATGCCAAATTTTATTTATAAACATGGCATTCATTACCCTAAAAATGATGTCCTCCTATGGCTCAAATAGGTTGATGCTGCATTTTGCACACATTCAGTAAACACATCAGTACCTACTAAGAGCAAGACTTTAGGCTGGGTACTGGCTAGTTGGAAGTAAACCAGGCAGAAATAACCCTGATCTTTAGGTAGTTACTTTTTTTCTGTATATCTGAACATTTAAGGCTAATAAACATAAAGTATTTGTGGTGCGTGAGGCTTAATAATAAATCAGAATAAGCTCACACCTACTTAAATCTTATTATAGCCCTAAAATTGACACTGTATGAATTGAGTGTTATCCAAAGAATCATTCAGTATGAAGATGAATGTCGAGATTTAAAATGCTAAAGCCTGGTTTTAGAAGACCAGTGAATAACCTCCTCTCACTTGTGTATCAGTACTCTGAGTGCTGCTGGATAACATATTGATATGCAGATACCAAGCGAGGATGATAATAAATATGGTATTTTTATTCATATTAATAAACTTGTCTAAAATAAATGGCTCAAACATCTTCATAGGATTTCAAAATGGATTTTGTCATTCATAAATATTAATACATTTTGCAATGCTGAAGCATTAACATGAAGGAGTAAAAGCAAGCTTTATCTTGAGATTTTTATAGTGTTTAGTAGATTTTAAGACATGGGTATAATTCAAATAAAGCTCAAGCTCCTGTAAGGGCAACTAAAGACCACAGGTATTCTAGCAGGAATGTTATCCTTTTAAATTAAATCTTTAGGTAGAGTGTCTGTAAAGAACAGTTGTTTTTTAAATCTCACCTCCCTGTCTTTTTTCTTAAAAAAAAAAAAATTAGCATTCCAAAGATGCTTGATCTTTTCTAGTACCAGCATTTGTTTTTTACATTAGCAAGGTGCTTTCATGTATCTAGCAAGTTTGATTCTAGATAATTGGATAACCCTAAAAGCACATGCAATCCATCATAAAAATAAAAGATGTTACAGAAATTTATTTTTTACAGATTTGCAAAATCTTAAATGTACAGAACCCCACTGACTAGCTGGTAAGAAAACAAACAAACAACAACAACAAAAATACCAATGACTAAGTATAGGCCAGTAATGGAGGAGTTTAAATCCATGAAGTGAATCTCATGCTATCACCAGTATTTTCTCATACTTAATTGCTAAAATGCTTTGCCGTAGTGAGAAATTCTGAGGAACAAGGCTGTCTATGCCAGACTTTAACTTCAGATTCCATGGAAGTCTGGGGCCAGGGTACCTAAGTGGGTCTGGTCTCTGCTTTAGGGTCTGGTTTTCTGTGTGTGTGTGTTAGTCATTCAGTTTTGTCTGACTCTTTGTGATCCCGTGGACTGTGGCCCGCCAGGTTCCTCTGTCCATGGGATTCTCCAGGCAAAAATACTGGAGTGGGTTGCCAGTTCCTTCTCCAGGGGAATCTTCCTGACCCATGGATTGAACTCGGATCTCTCCCAGTTTGCAGGCAGATTCTTTACAGTCTGAGCCACCAGGGAAGAGCTGGCATAGCTGGATTTATACACTGAGCTGCCATTGTTTCCTCTCCTTGTTTTTAGTTCAGTTCAGTCGCTCAGTTGTGTCTGACATTTTGTGACCCCATCTACTGCAGCACGCCAGGCTTCCAGCTTCCCTGCCCATCACCAACTCCCAGAGCTTACTCAAACTTATGTCCATCAAGTCGGTGATGCCATCCAACCATCTCATCCTCTGTCATCCCCTTCTTCTCCCACCTTTAATCATGCCCAGCATCAGGGTCTTTTCAAATGAGTCAGTTCTTCACATCAGGTGGCCAAAGTTTTAGAGTTTCAACTTCAGCATCAGCCCCTCCAAAGAATATTCTGGACTGATTTCCTTTAGGATTGACTGGTTTGCTCTCCTTGTTTACTGATTTCCATTTATAATAATCTAAAAATTCAAGAGCTTTCATTAGAAGCCAATAGTAGATTTTATTTTATCAGCCTTTCTTTATGTTAACAATGAATGACTGCTGTCTTTATCAATACAGTAAGTTAATTTACTCAAATGTTGTTTACCATCATGTGCCCATTTATTCCTGGTCATAGGCCATAGTTTATAGACTATCCCAGAAATTTTAAAGCATATAATGCTTAATCTTTCATTTGTGTCAATAAGAAGGGCAATCCTAAACTGAATTCACAAAACAGATTCAGTTTAGGATTGCCCTTGGGTTAGGAATTTGGTTCCTTGAGTCCCAGTGTTAGATTTCCTTGGTCAACACCACTTACATATGTCATAATTACTAATGTTACACTACTTTAGAAGTAGTGCTTTTGTGTGTCATAGTGTCACTAACATGGTTCAGTGGATGAAGAATCCACCTGCAAAGCAGAAGATACAGGAGACATGGGTTCGCTCCCTGGGTCAGGAAGATCTCCTGGAGGAAGAAATGGCAACCTGCTCCAGTATTCTTGCCTGGAAAATCCCATCAACAGAGGAGCCTAGTGGACTACAGTCCATGGGGTCACAAAGAGTTGGACATGACTTAACACGTGCAAACACACAGTGTCACTGACAATCACGTTTCTTAGAAATATTCTTCCCAACTCTTGAGATGAAAGACAGGCAATAGTTATGATGATTGAAATGTGCTGTGATGTTAGGAGTGGGCCTAGTCATAGCATTTTGTGTTTAAGGGTCATATTTGCTCATCTTCATGGGTCTGGTGTAGGCTTTTTACATTTGGTGGAGAAGAGGAGAAAGTTTCAATGTAGTTTCATTCATCCTCCTGTGAACCTGGAAACAGTGAGCATGGGAAATAGTGTCTTAAGTAAACAGTAAACGTCAGCACTGAACCGATCCTTTGCATGGGCTGACATATTAATTACTGGGGTCAGAGTTGCCAAGGCTATGATTGTAAGCATCTTGGAAATATGGCATGTCGGTGTACTTAGCATCATAACATTTTTAAAATGCCACTAGACATGGTTGAGATCCTACGTAGATGATTCCCCAAATTAATTAGGTCACCAGATTTAGCAAATGGATGTTTGTGTGTGAAGGAACAAAAAGTATCAGGAATATATAATAGGATATGCTTCTCGGCTTAAGAAGCATGCAGTCTGTTTTGGAAGGAAGAACATAGGCCTGTGGATTGGCATAGGAATGACAGTGGCCCTCCCTTTTAACAGATATGGTATCAGTGTGCCGGATGAGTGTGGAAAGGACACAGAATAAATGACATTGATTCTCAAGACCTGTACAGTAAATGCTGGGAATGGAGCCAGAGTCAGTCCTACTAAGTAGGCATGGGGGCTTTGCAGAAGTAGTGAAGTGAATGTTATTTGCTAAGTCGTGCCCAACTCCTTGCAACCTCATGGACTGTAACCCACCAGGCTCATCCGTCCATGGAATTCTCCAGGCAAGAATACTGAAGTGGGTTACCATTTCCTTCTCCAGAGGATCTGCCTGACTCAGGGATCAAACTTGGGTCTCTTGCATTGCAGGCAGATTCTTTACTGTCTGAGCCACTAGGAAAGCCCCAGGATTAGTAGTAGCCAATATAAATAGGTTAGTTTTGTGTCAGTAAAGAAAAAGATGTTGGGGATTTAGAATATCAAGGTTTTTCAAAGCAACCATTCAAAAAAATGTATACCCCACAATCAGTTTCTCCTTTATAGCTCTTAAAAAAACTTCATTTTCCAAAGACAATTTTTCAAAACTTTTGGGGGGAAGCCATAGTAGCCAACGTGAACCTTGATATCTTCAGGTTGCCAGTATAGTAGGTTAATCTTTTTTTCCCGTAATGTTGTAAACATTGATTTTAAAACTACGAATGGTTAATCTTTTACTATCTCTATTTGAGATCAGCGCACAGAGTTGTTGGAATATATTGAAATCACACTTACTCTTTAAAGTTCTGTAAGAGGTGTAAGCCTTGTCTTAACAGAAGGTGTTGTGTGCTGGCTGCTGGCTTGCATATGTGGAAGTTGACTGGTATAAGCTCTGCCCACCTGCCCATTTGCTGATGTTATGTGTTAGTATCCTGGCCCCTCAGCCTTCTGCTTTACATGGTGTTGTCTGAAGAGAATGTAGTGGGGGATATAATTACTTGTCAAAGGAATCTGATTTTTAAAAATTTATGGGAAAGGTCACAAGTGCTTGATAACATATTGGAAATGTTATGAATGACTGTGAATTTTCCTTTTTCCTTTTTAATATTACAAAAGAACTCTTGGTGTCGAAGTGAGAAACACAAATGTCGAAATAATCTGTTTTCTTTACCCTGGATGCTCCTACGTTTGGAACATGTGACCTGGTAATAAAAACTCATAATTGAAATTCTACTTGGTATGTTCCTGAAGGTCATAACAGCAAGATTAACAGAGAGGAGAGGGGGAACAAAAACTGTCATTTTCACTATTAATAAATTGTTAGTGTGGAGTCAGCCATTCAGATGAGCTTGACCTGGGAAAGCTCAGTTCCTGTTGTGCTGTGTTTGCCTTTGACAGTTAATAGCATCTCAGGTTCGGGTGTTTAGGGAATGTGACTCCTGAAGATATTTGGGGAAGCGATAAGGAGGTGTCTGTAACCACCCAGTGGAAGAATGGCTCAGTGTTTGAGGTGGAACCATTTATGTTCACCCCTTGGCCCTGTTTCATTCATTCTCATTATCCAGCTGGTCTCCGTCTCCCCAGTCCTTCCTTTGTCCCTCTCCTCACCTACCCGAGGCCTCCTGTCTCCCGTGTCACATCATCATACCTCTCAGAGGGCCTTCTCTGAACCTGTGCCACCTGGAGCAGCCGCCCCTTTATCTCTGAGCTCCATTGACTTGCCTCTTTCTCTCATCTCTTTGGAAGACTTATCTCTTCACTTGGCCTCCGCTCTGTTAATTTATTTCTGCTTCTATTGTTACGTTGATAACTCACACCTTTAACCAGACACTGAGGGGTATGCTATTGAACTGAGGTGAATCTTTAATTCAAGACAATGTTACTTACCACCCTCATTTGCTGAAATGTGTAGCTGTTTTTGCACATAATGATCACATGGGTATCTCAGTTGAAGATTTAAAATTGAAGTATACTTCAGCTTTGAGCAATTATTTTATGTGGCATGGTGTTTTATCATGTTTTTGGAGGAAGATTGGTTCCGAGAAAGGTGTAGTCATTGAGTTCAAGGCTATGAACTTCTATGGAAACACCCTTGAATGGGTGCTGTGGATTTGGAGTGGGGCTCTGTGTGGGGCTGGGAGGTCTGACAGTCCTGTCATTTTAAAAGATTTCCTAGTTAAGACAGGTGGGCAGGTGGGGCGTCATCCTTAAGTCTACTCGGAGGGCTTGAGAGGAGGAAGTCTTTCCTTTTATTCATTAATGCCTAGGAATGCTGAGCCAGTTTTACAGATTTTTCTTTGTTTGTTTATTTTGCATTAAACTTAAGAATGCTTCTGAGGAACTAGTTTAGTGAATGAGAAGTAATGTATTAATACTCACACGGAAATCTGTATTAGTATTTCATACTGTTGAACATTCCACAATACTAGCATTATTTCTGTAAAGTTAAAAATGTTTTCCTAAAAGCAGTAGACAAAGAAATGTGGAGGATTTTAGGAAAAAATAATAAATTATTAATTGTCTATACATTTAGAAATTGCATTTAGCAAATATTTAGTTATCAGAGTCTTATAATACATTTATTAGAGGAATAATTGTACAAGGAAGATCATGAGCCTCAAATAGTCCCTGTTTATAATCAGATCAGAAATTTAGATATTGTCTTCCAAAGGCCAGCTCTTACTGTTACAGGATTCAATAATTCTTATATTAATTTTCTTCTCTGCTGCTGTGAGAAAAAGGGAAAACATTCAAAGTTTCTGAGTATCAGTAATGCTTGTCATCACTGTATTTTAACCTAGAAAAATAAATGGATTGAAAATTAATCGCCTTAATATATGTTGTGATGTTTACACTTTCCTAGTTTGTGTATTTACTTGTTTTTTATTGCTATTTACTTTATAAAAGTTACCTCCACTTATTAAGGAGGAAAGTAGATATTGCAAAATAACATTTATTATCAAACAGCAATAATGCTTTTCTAGTCTAGAAAGTATTAGTATGGTATGCCAAGTATTAGTATTTGTATGCTAAGAAAGGAATAAATATGAACTACTCTTTGAAAAATTGACATGTATCTGCCTTTAGAGTGAGTTAAACATTAGGAATATAGCAAGGCTTTATTCACTCATTCCTTTTTTATTTTAATAAATAGGTTTTAGAGCATTTACTCTAAATGAGCCAGACACTGATCTGGGCATTACAATTACAAATTGATATGTACAAATATACAAAGACCCTGACCCTTATAAAGGTCACATCACAATAATCTTTGTAAAAGGCATAATTTCTTGAAAGAATGTTAGTTATAATAATGTAATAGAAAATATACAATAGTTATATTATTTAAAAAAATAGGTTTTACATAAAGTTACAATTGTCCCATTATCATTATGACACATGATTTGAGTTCCTTTTGCCGTTGCAACACATTTGTAAAGATGCTTCTCTTCTCTTGTTGTTGTTTAGTTGCTAAGTCCTGTCTGACTCTTTTTTGATTCAAAGGACCGTAGCCCTCCAGGCTCCTCTGTCCATGGGATTTTCCAGGCAAGAATACTGAAGTGAGTTGCCGTTTCCTTCTCCAGGGGATTTTTCCGAACCCGTGTCTCCTGCATTGGCAGGTGGATTCTTTACTACTGAGCCACCTCTAGAACACCTCATTTCCCTATTAGATAGTGATGCCTTTTTACACTTCAGCTTTCTGAAACCAGGGTGGAGGGGCGTGTAGCCTGTGACCATTGTACTAGGTCAAATTTGATTAGTCATTTCTTGGATGGACCTTCTTCACTGGATTTTGCTAGGATTAAAGTTTGAAGGTGAGACTGCTTTGAAAAAAACAAGTAAGTGCTGACAGATAGTGTGTCTTCAGTCACTTGTGTGAAAGGGAGAATGTAAGTTTTGTAAGAATTAAATTGGAACACTTTTTATGACAACAAAATTATTACAGAAATTAAAAGAAGTGTTAATGGTATAGCTCACAGTGCAGTTTTGAGTTATTTTTAGTTAACTGGCTAAAAGTTACTGTGCTGTAGTTTTGAATTTAAAATGCTAATTTATTTCTCTACCCTAAGAAAGGGATGTATTACTGTAAACCACTGTCACCCATTGTGTAATATTCTTAGAAATTTCTGTTGAAAAATTATCCTTAAAATTCTTAGTTTAATATGCATTTTATTTTATACTCAGTGATAACCAAGCAGAATTGCTATTTTCTTCTGATATGAACCAATAAAGGGATAGTAGCAGAACAGCAGATCAGAGTATATCCTATGTGTCTCTTTTCTAAAAGAGAAATGAAGTAACTCTCGCAAGAAATTCCAGCATTTTCAGATTATAAAGCACATTATGTAACTTCATACGCTAGCGTGGATGTCAGGACATTCTTTAATTTTTTTGGAAAGGCCTTGTAGCACACTTAATCTGCCGATCCTTTCCGGAGGGGAGGGAGGGTAGAAGCATATCCTGTTAGATTTGGTGACATAAAGGTCAAAAGATAAACTGTAAGTGATACCTATGTTTATTTTTTTGACAGTGTTAAATTAGCAACCCCTCAGACCTCTCCCGGAGAAGTACAACCTGAGTAATTGAACATGTCACTAGGGAGTATGCTTGGTTAAGCTGATTCCTATTATGTTGACTTGTCAGGGGCCAATAATTAAAGCTGAAGAGCGATGCTCATTAGTGTCTGCAAGATGATTCAGAGAGTAAGAGGGAGAAGTCCTTGAGGCACACCTGCAAAAGGCAGGCGTTGCTTGGAGGTGAGAACAGACAAACTGGCTTGCTTTTCTGCTGTGTTAGCGGCCCAGCTCTAAAAAGGAGCCACTAAATTAAGTGTTGCAAATGTATTCTCCTCAACTTTGATTTTAGAATGCATTTTACTTCTGCCTTTGAACATAATTTTGTTCCTTGTAATCATATTCTGCTCAATTATGTTTTTAATGCTATATACGATGTTTTAGAAAATAGATACAAGTCTATTCAAAAGCACTTTGAAAAAATTTTATGCGAGTAATCATTTCATTCATTTTACTGGAAGCATCATAATAATCAAAATCTGCTTTGCTTCTTTGAACTCTCAATACCCTGCATATAAAGCATGTGAGTTATCCAGCTTTGACGATAAAGGCTTTAGCAGCATACATTTGTCACATTTACTTTGCAGAAATGGACATATTTAATGTATATTTAACGTGAACCAAAGCACATGTACGTGAGCTTTTGCTCCAGAGAAGCCAAGAAGAAAAGACAATATATAAAGTAGGTGTAAATTTTAAACTTAATCATAATTTGAGGGAAGCTATGGGTTTTTCTGGAACAACCCATATTTTCCAGCACTGGAATTGTGTGGGAACTTGAATTGTGAAGCCATGAAAAGTTTTTGTTCCTCTTCTTTTGAAACTTGCCTTAGATAGGCTCAGTCTTTGCAACCCCATCATGGAATCATGGAATCCTTGCATACTTTGGAAAATTAGGACAAAAAAATAATTTGTTGAACATATATATATATATTTTTTTCTTCTGTAATCTGGTTTTGAAAACAAAAATGTCTTGGATTGGTGAACTAGCCTTTTTTGTTTCCAGTGTTGTGTCTATGAAATCTATCCTTCATACTTCAGCTGGAGGGATGTACCTGTCTTTTTACAAGTCTTCAGAATTAAGGCTGGAGTCCCCTTAGCGCAGAGGTCACCTGGATTATATATCCTTAGGATTCAGTCTTGAGGAAGCTCTTGGTGAACCTGAAGTTCGTGGAGCTTGTAGCACTGAAAAACCATCTTAGAATGAAAGTGTCTGTGTTTCTCTCTCCTCCAATTGAGGAGCAGGGACTGATTCTTGTTAATGTTTTTTTGCATTAACAGTGGTTGAAGCACAGTACAGTTGGTTAAACTTAGTCAAGGTGCAAAAGAAACCTTAAGGAATAGTTACAGATTTCCAAGAATACCAAGGGCTTTAGAAGTCAAATAGAACAACCTTCTCCCCAGGGCCAAGAATTCCTTACATGATGTTCTTTAACAGATCCTTACCAGGCTTGAGAGAAGATTTCTTGTGTTAGAAAGATTACTACTTTGCAAAGCAGCTGTTTCTCCATTGGGCAGCTCCAGTTGATAGTGATAACACGTGCAGTTAAAAGGACTGTACGGTACAGGAATTTTCATTTACTTGAGTGAGGCACAGATTATTATCACCTTCCTTTTAAAGATAAAGATGCTGAACTTCAGAGAGGTCAAGTGACTTCCCCAAAGTCCCACAGCTACTTCCAGATTGAGCTGGCTTGCCCGGGGGAGGTGGGGGA
Organism: Antilocapra americana; assembly: GCA_007570785.1. Classification (NCBI taxonomy): domain Eukaryota; kingdom Metazoa; phylum Chordata; class Mammalia; order Artiodactyla; family Antilocapridae; genus Antilocapra; species Antilocapra americana. The sequence goes on from ML661885.1 coordinate 26,795,309, forward strand.
GTCCACGTGTGTCTGACTTAAGAGCTGGAATGCTTGGCTGTTAAACCCACACCACGACTGCCTCTCTCTGTTATTGTTACAAAGCTATTTTTGATGACTTTTCTTTCCAAAAGCCCGCTGTTAAAGATATTTAAGACTCCACAAATTATTTGTTACCACTGGAAATTTTTCTTGATGCTTTTTTTTTAAACAATGAGAGGCTTTTGCCACATTTGCTATCCATTCAAGCTTCTGAGGTCAACATCGCTCATCAGATTGTTGCTGCATAGTTGTGACATGAAAAGCACCGCCCCAAACAAGTGGCTTCTTTGAGCTTCTCCAGTTAAGCTCAATTTTACATTTACTCTTCCATGTATCTTATGTCTTACTCTGAAGGGCTGCTTTTCACAAGGTAGTGTAGTGAAAATTATCTTATCTCGTTGGAAAAACTTGGGTGAGCCACACAACGGAAGTATAATATGCTTTAGCTGTCAAAGGCGGGTGGGTGAGTCCTTTTTCTTTGAATCTTCTAGGGTTGATATTATAAAGTGGCCTGTATATGAGAACACTTTTTATTAATGCGTGTATTGAAAGTTCTTGCTCTTGCTTAGAAGTGTTTATGGTATTGATGCTCTCACTTTAAACCATATGATATTTCCTATAACCTGTCATATTGGAAATATAATCAGTAAATAGTGCCTCTTGTGGCAATAGTACAGTGTTGAGTACATACTCATTTTCATGAAGAAGACTGACAGTGCTTGAATTTAAAAGGCTCTGTCCTAAGCCTTGAGCAGTTTCTCTTAAAGCTTCCTCATAGTGGGGTAGTTGGGATAGGTGAGCAGGATAGAAAGATGTTTAATTAAACATTTTCATTTTTAAATGAATTTATTGATTAAAACTAGAAACAGTTCAGCTTCCACCCAACTCATAAATTTCAAAGATTTCTCTTTGCTGTAGAATGAGATAAACCAATTATATATTCTGCCCAGTGTTCTCATCTGTTCCTTTAAAAAATGTTAAAGCGCCATTGAACCAATTTTTACGGTACTATTAATCAGTGTAATCAGTATTAATACACTACTTTACCAGCTCAGTGCCACTTGTCAGTAATATGACAGGGCAGATTTTACATCTTCTTCACAAAGGCTTTCATCTATTAGGGGAAAAAAAGGGAGATCAGGATTTTAATTGTTAGCGATCAGAAGCCTATGTGATTAAGACTGGCATTCTGAACAAGACGCATCAGAGATTTTGCTGGCAATATTTTTCATCCCTTACTAATTCTTTTTTGAATTTGAATATAGTCTTATTTACCAATATCTTGAAACTTTAATTATAGATCCACTAGAAAGTAATACGCCTGTTAGAAAGATAAAAGAATTTGATGTTCAGCATTTTCAAATGTGATTTCAACCTGCCTCCTTCCCTCTTATGTCTTGGTTTGTAGGTTTATAAAACATATGCTCCACTTCCTCAATCCTCCAAGTGAATCTTACTGATTGGGTTTATAATAGTCCTACTTTAAGCTTTGATTTCTTTAGGTTTCAGCTTGTTATGAGTAAGTGTCCTCTGTGAAAATAGAAGTGATTCTTTGAGGCTGCTGCTGCTGCTAAGTCTCTTCAGTCATGTCCAACTCTGTGCAACCCCATAGACGGCAGCCTGCCAGGCTCCCCTGTCCCTGGGATTCTCCAGGCAAGAACACTGGAGTGGGTTGCCATTTCCTTCTCCAGTGCATGAAAGTGAAAAGTGAAAGCGAAGTTGCTCAGTTGTGTCTGAATCTTAGCGACCCTATGGACTGCAGCCCACTAGGCTCCTGCGTCCATGGAATTTTCCAGGCAAGAGTACCAGAGTGGGTTGCCATTGCTTTCTCCAGATTCTTTGAGAAGCCACATGTTAATTTCTTTCTAGCATTTTTACCCTAGTACAATTTAATTTTTAGGTGATTATTTAGCTGTTCAAAGCAGAGAACAAGATCCAAAAGAAAAATCCAGGTAAGTACAATAGGCCCAGAATGATGGAGAGACGGCAACCATAAAGGCTACCACTATTCGGGGTGAAGCCTTTACTAGTATGACAGCAGATCCAGATCTCTTTACAGAGAATCTGATGGGAGAAAGCAGGGAGAGAAGAGGGAGCCCCAAAGTTCTGTTTTTCCCAAAGCTAATTGTGATGATTGCTTCCCATCTTGGCCACTGAATAATGTGTGGTGCTTTTAATGACCAGAAGACCAAGTCACTTGCTTAAGATTCCAGAGCTAGTGTTAAGAGTTCACACCAAAGTCACTCTCAGCACAGCCCATGAACTTAAACCCCAAACTTCACTGGCCCAGTTGAAAGCTAGAGAGACTCACTGGATGATTTCAGTTTAGCACAGAGAATGAAAAAATAAAGGGAGGGGCTTGGTGGTCCTGTGGTTAAGCATCCGCCTTGCAGTGCAAGGGACACCCATTTGATCCCTGGTCTGGGAAGATCTCACATGCCATGGGGCAACACAACCCGTGTGCCACAACTGCTGAGTCTGTGCTCTAGATCCCACAAGCCACAACTACCAAAGCCTGTGTGCCTAGAGCCGTGCTCTACAACAAGGAAGCCACCATAGTGAGAAGCCCGTGCACCACAATAAAAAGTAGCCCCCCCCCCACTGCAACTAGAGAAAGCCCCCGTGTGGCACAAAGACCCACCACAACGAACAAATAAATAAATCTTAAAAAATAAAATCTAAAGAGAGAAGGGAAAAGAGAGAACCTTTCTGCCTTGATTTAAAACAAAAATAATGATAGTCATTTTAACAAACCATGGGTAATAAAAACATCTTTTGATTGTTTGCTATTTGATATGGCATTTTCATGATTTTATCAGACATGAATTATACGGTTTGATATATTTCTTAATATAATTAAAAAGTAAAATTAAGTAAACTTCCTGTAATTTGGATGCTAGGTTAAAACCCTAATTTCTTGGAAATTACAAAGTCAGTGATAAACTTCAAATGTAGTTGACAACTGTACTGACAGTTTTATTAGTTAAACATTTGAAGTGGGCCTTTGTGGGGTTAACAGGGGATTCAGGGTTTTTTTTGCTCAGAATTATTTAATAACTGCCTCTTGCCTGTACTTGTGGACATCTGTCTTCTTTTTACCATTCTAGATCTAGATCTAGAATGAACCTCTTCATGTTTAAAAGTTAGCCAATTTCAGTCAAGGTAAAAGTTGTTTATTCATCTCACAGTCATGTTATGCATTTAACTACTTTGCCCAAGTTTATGATGTCTGTTTGTATTAAATAATTATAATTGTAGGTAATTTTGAAAAAATTTAAAGTCAATTTATGGAAATACTAATTTAGCTAAACATTAAAAGCTCTGTGCAGGTTAGCTATATTTTTACATGCCAGGTTAGCTATATTTTTACATGCCAAGATTATCACATTTATACTTCTTTCCTATTTTATCCAACGGGCATATAGTGTTTTCTTTCCTTGAAACACTAAGGATAAAACATGTCAAATTCAGAATGACTTGTAGAACAAATACTATTATGTAAGAGCTGTTATATTTCTGAAATTAAATAGCATCCCAAGTGTTACTTACAGACATTGAATGCTGATTTGATTGCTAGAGGAAGGTCACTGATTGATACAAAGTTTTTATGGTTTTTTGTTTGTTTGCATTGAGCTTTTTGTAGGTAGCGGTGATTGTGCTCAAAACATATTGCAAATGACTTTCAAATATTTATGTATGCATGCATGTGTTTATCATAGATATGTGTGTATTACATGAAATAGTTTAATTATATATTACATATATATATATATTTCGATTTGTGCCTTTTTTTCTTTTGAAAGTTACTTTTGCCTACTCTTGGCATTTTCTTTTTTGAGTATTTTTTAGGTAGGTTCTGGCATATCAGTATTATCAGGTCAAGTTCACAGTTTGGACTGTTTGAAGAGGCTTTTTTGTTTTTCCTTGAGGAAGGGATGGTAATAAGTAATAAAGGTATTATCATGTCATTGTTGTATATATATGTATATATTTTCAGATTAGAAAATGTCTTGTATTGTTTTCAGGTTTATTTTATGTATTCTGTGATATCTGGAGATAAAAGAATCAAAATTGGTGAAGTGAGTTGTAATATGTGCATTTCACTTATACAACTTCATATTCACTTTCACTTCTTAGAACCTGGTCTTGAAATGAAATAGTGAAGCCATTTGTCCTAAAACTAACTTTGAATAATGGATTTATAATGTGTAATTAAAATACACTTGGAGGTTGATTGTTGAGAGATAATTGGTTATTTTCATAAATCCTAACTGAATCACCAACAATATGCATCATGAAATGACTACTGAGTTTTAATATGATCATTTTTAGTAAGCATAGAATATTATATAGATATGTTCAGTTGTTTTTATTTTGGCCTTAGTTTCAAGTAGTTTCAAGAGTGAAATAACTGACATCACTGAATGTTTTAATGACAGGTGTTCTTTAAGATTGTTCGATAGTATCTCATGTTGAAGCCCTTTAGATATAGTAAAGAAGAGATATGGATTATGTAGATAAGAATTAGAAATACATTTAAAAAACACAGTGTAAACTATTGAGCAGTTCTGAATTCCTTGACTAGTCAAAGTACTACTGAATAGAAGATAGAAAAGTATAATTCATGTTATACCATTCATGTGGTAATCACACAGGTTACCACACTGACATCAGCGGAGGAACTTTAATATTGGATCCACAGACAGCAGTATCTTAGATTTCTTAATTTCAGTATCCTTGCTCATCAAAATTTTATTCCTTATGTTGGACTGCATGTGATAGAAGTAATTTCTGACAGAGTGAAAAACAAAGTGAAAGCATTGTAAGGAAATACTTTCTCAAATTATGCATAAGCATCCACTTCAGAAATTACGTAGAAGAACTGCAAGTGATGAGACTGAGCAAGAGGATTTTGTTTGGAGAATTCTCATTTAAAAAAAATTGTTAAAATTCTTTCACCTTAAGGGACAATACATAAGCATTTGGATATCATGTAGTCTTTATATTTTAAAACGAGTGTATTTAATGGTAGGAACTTTTCTCCTCCTTCTTTTCTACGCTGTTACCCTTCTCCTGCTCCTCTAGTTAGGTTCACTTACTCCTAAGTTCTGAAGTCTTTTTGTGGTTCACAAAAAGCGAAAACCAAGAATCCCACAGAAGTTGTACTTTCCTGGAGAATGAAATGACTGCATGTAATAAAATGAGTCATTTGAACTAATACAGATGTTAAAGCACAAGTGGACTTTAGTGACTGTGGCAAAAATGGCTTAAAAATGGTTAGGTTCATGTTGCTATAAATACCTGCATGTTAGTGTAGGTATTGTCCATTTAGTGGATTTTCTGAGGTTGCTGGATGCCTGTTAATTTTATTGAGTAAAATAATGCAGTACAAATTTTAGCTACTCTTTTCAGGTATAATTAGAAGAAATTCTTCCCATACTGCAGTGTTAGCTGCAGCACTAACTGGCATCTCAGCTGATGCTGGGGAGACCCAGGAACGAAAATTCAGTGCCTTCCTAACATTCCCATATGCGTGCAATCCAGTATCATCTAGGTCATGATTACAGAGTTCCCGAGGACCAGATGGGAAAGTATTTTATATATTAATGTTAATTCATCAAATCTTCATGGCAATCCTATGACTTAGATACCACTACCCCATCTTACAGAAGAAGGAAATGAGGTCTGGAGGAGGTAAGGGACTACTTGGTAAAGGGCTGGAACTTGAATTTGAAATTGGGTACCAGATCTTTCCTAAAGCACCAGTTTCTTCTGGCTCCATCCCATTGTTACAGCCACCAAACTGATGCTTCGGGGATTAAGAGGCTTTCCTCTATTGGCCTGAAAGTTCCCTTAAATCATCTGATAACTTAAGAGGATTTTATTTCATATTTAAAGTACATTGTTAGTTCATTTTGCCTTGATGAACTGTAAGTAATGATTTGAAAAAAAAAATCCATGGCCTTCCTGTTGAGGATATTTGCATTTATTGTTAAGGCCGCTGTCAGTACTATGTTGAACATAGATGCATGGTTGTTCAGTCGCAAATGACCCTTTGCAACTGCATGGACTGTAGCCCTCCAGGTGCCTCTGTCTATGGAATTTTCCAAGCAATATTACTGGAGTAGGTTGCCATCTCCTCCTCCAGGGGATCTTCCTGAACCAGGGATCCAATCTCATCTCTTATGTCTCTTGCATTGCAAGCAGATTCTTTACCATGAGCCATCAAGGAAGCCCATATTGGACAGACAGGAGCATCTAGAACAGTTAGAACATCTAGAACTGTTAGAGCAGTTTCAGGGAAATCATTCTTCAGATTATTGTCAGAGAAACACCTGAGGATTTTAAATGATCAACACACTGATGAGAGGGCCATTTACAAATCCAAAAATAAATTCGACTCATTGTCTTGAAGCATCATTTCATTTTTGCTTCATTTTAATTTGACCTCATGATGCCTAGAAAGAGAAAAGACTTCTGGCCTCAGACAAGTTACTAAAATGGATCTTGGTGAAGGAATAAATAGGCTCACCATTTTTCAGTTTGATAAAGAGCCTCAATTTTTAAAATCTTTATGGTATAAAACATTTTTTGATACTTCTTTGCATAAACTAAAATCAAAGACATAGTATTTAAAAATAATCAACACTCAGTTCTTTTAGAGGAAAAATCATAGATAACTAAAAAATTTAAAAAATGAAATTTTAAGCACTGTTTGAAAAGTTAATGACTTGGCAGTTTTTAAGTTATTCCTTATCTTCAATGAAACAAAATTTACAAAAACTTGATATGAGATGTGGATGTTCATAATCCAGGGCTTCCCCAGTGGCTCAGTGGTAACGAATCCGCCTGCCAATGCAGCAGATGCCGGTTCGATCCCTGGGTCTGGGAGATTCCCTGGAAACAGAAATGGCAACTCGCTCCAGTATTCTTGCCTGGGAAATCTTACACACCAAGGAGCCTGACAAACTACAATCTTGGCTTCGCAAAAGAGTTGGACGTGACTTATCAACTAAAACAACAAAATACATACCCAACAACAAAAGCAAGAGAACTCACATAAACTAAAATTTAATTTAATCCTTAGCACCTCAGTGTTGTATCTTAACATCTTTGAAGCTGCATCTTTTTTCTGTAAAACCAATCCTGCATCCATAGGAAATGAGGATGGACATAGTAACAGTTGTACAACTTGCTCATTTTCTCCACACGCTTCAACTGCTGTCGAAAATATCCCGAGTCTTTTTTTTTTTTTTCCCCTCTCTCTCCTTTGGGCCTCCACATCCCTTAGGATGTCAACCTGTTTCAAAAACTGCTGTTTGTGTCAAGCTTCAGGCTTTCGGAGAGTATGGATTCTCTGTTTTTTGCAGGTGATAAATAGAAGGCAGAGGTTTTGCTCTTGGATTTTGTTCAGTAAATTGAAAAGAGTAATAACTAGAGCTGATGCTTTTCCTAGTGGAACTATGATTGTTTTGGAGGCGGTCATATTGTGAGACTGAAAATTGTTTAATTATAGCATTTGACTGTTCTCTCGTAATAATAATAGTTAGTATTTATATAGCCTGTTTCATCTTCAAAGCATTTCCTAAGCAGTAATTAATTCTCACAACATGCCTGTGAGGGTGGGTGTCATCATCCCCATTTGACGGATGTGAAAATTGATGCAACCAAGTTAAGAGTCTTGCCATAAGCCATTCTGGGAAGTCAGAATTTAAAACCAGGATACAAACACAGGAGTACCTGACACCTAAATCCCCTTCCTTAGCCCTAAATTAAGCCTCTTCCCTCTTCCTTCCCATCTTCTCATCTTTTTGTTTTTATTCAGTCCTGGAAAGGACTCAGTGTGATGTTTTCCTTTTCAACCTTCCTCTTTGAGAGTAGTTTTTTTAACACTGCCCCAGAAATAAATAAATCATCTTAGTATAACAACTTTAAAGACCTAATATGTCTAATCAGGATATAAATATTTCGGAAAGTCAGGAAATGAATTAGGTTTGGGTGCAAGAAAGGATTCCAAATTACATTTTGTCTAATAAATATTGCATCTGTAAACAGTAAAAGTAATGATAGTGATTAGTTAACAGTATCAAATAAAACGTGCATTTAAAATGAACCTGACCGGGCATTTTTGTGTCATCCTGACTGATGTGTACACAGTCCATTCTTTGAAAAATCAAGGCACTCATTTGAATTGTAAATTGCCAACATTGTAGATTGTAAATTGCAGTAGTCTTATTGTGCTGAGATGTGACAAATTACAAATGGAATATTGGCTGGGCTTCCATATCGTGCATTTCTCCTCCACTCGCTGCTCCTATCACCATTAATCTCTTTTGCAGAAGCCACATGGAGAATTGTTCTGGATGTGGAAAGGACATTAAGTCGCATTGTTGGCTTTTGCAGGGCTCTGGGTGGCTTCTCTGACCTCTAACTTTTCATATTGGTGTAATTCAGTACAGTGCTACTCATGTTGGGCGCTGCTGTGTGTGCAAATAAGAGGTTCTGGCACAGTTTATGGCTGACAGCTCACTTAATAAATATTGTGTTACAGTCCAGAATTTTGGCTATAATGTGTCAAATATATCTTAAAATGGAATATGGTCCTTTAAGAAAATCCATATCAGAAAGATAAACAGTATCAAGGATGAGTGGATTCTTAGTCCAGTCTCTGATTTTACAAGTGAGGAACCTGAAGTTGAATGCTCTTTAATAAAGATTAATTTTTGGATATGAGGCCACCTATGTAACTGTCAGAGCTCAACAGTGTAGTGTTTCCAAGTGGAATGCTTGACCTCTGGACCTGTTTAATTTTTCTAATTGTGAACTTGTCATCTTAAGACACAAATAATTTGTGCGTGTAACTTTGGAAGTGTGTCTACATATAGACGTTACACTTTAGCTGGGCAATATGAAATGCTTCTACTGCCTTGGCATCACCCATGAAAATTGGTTGTGCTAGAATAAAGATTATCATAACTTGTTTTTAATGGTTCATAGTGAAAGCATTAAGGTATATTGAGTGCAAGTGAAGTGGAAAAGTTTGCACTATGATGATAAAGAAAGATGCGTATCAAGCAGATACAGTAGAAACACTTTTAATCCATCTCCCTTTAGTCAGTGCTCCCTAAATCTGGTGGCCACACCACATGCTGAGTACCTCCAGATGGTAGACTATATTCTCTAATGTAATCTACATACCCTTCTGGTACTGCTAGTTGACTTGCATGTCCAAGAGTCAGTAGGGATAGTTCCAAACCTGTTAGGGCTTTGGAACTTATTATCATATTTACATAGATAAATTAAATAGTATATGAAGTTATGACATTTAAGAATGAGAAGAAAGTTCTTCCATGACTGCAACAGTGAATGCCTTAGAAAGATTTAATAAAGTATATCACTTGAAGAATCAGATTGCGTGGGTGAATTTTAAAAGAAAGATTAGGTAAAAAATCATAAACATTTGGAAATCTTAGTGGACCCATTATGTGCATGGATTTATGTAAGAAAGATAACTTGGTATTTAATGCAAAGATTGGTGCAAAATGTATTTTATGTGTTCTAGCATATGACAGATGATTTAACTGAATACTGTAAAAACCAATTAAGATACAAAATAATACTATATATATGGCACTTATAATGATTCCTCACTTGAACTGACTTTTTTTAACTCTCCTGATCAGTCAGCTGGTGAGGTGACTTCTACAGTGATGAAGATCAAGAAATGTTACTTACTGGTCTTACTCATGCACATAAAATCAACAGTCTTCAGTTGGTTGTTTTGAGTGTACTTAGTTTTATATTATTACTGATTTTAAATATCCTTTGATATTTTCTACATTTTCTTACAAATTATATACTTTTCCAGCAGTATTTTGCTGTGATTATAGCATTTATGTATTTTAGAATATTGATATTGATTAGTGTGTCTGTTAGGCAGTTTCGCTATTTTGTACAAAAAGATGTTAATATTTCTTTGCTGATGAAGATCATAATCCAGGAGACATAACAACCAGACGATAAATTCTAGATTTTGAGAGATGAAGCGAGATTGGCAGACTCAGGAACACAGCAAACACTAGTGCAGTCGAGAAAGAAATGGTGTATGGAATTTGCCAAAAAGTACCCAATTCTCTTTAAACAGAAGACTAATCGACACAGACTTTGAGGAGTGAAAGAAATGTGATTCTTGGGAGCAGGTTTTCAAATGCTTCATGACAGGCCCTTGAGACGGGATGAACTATCCAGGAAAATGAGAAATTGGGAGAGGCTGGGATAGGACCTTAGGGTTTGGAAATGGCAAAAATGGATTAATTGAAGCTAAAAAGATTGAGTTAGATTCCAGAGGGGTTTTTTGGTTTGTTTGTTTAGCTTTACATTAGAAACTATAGAGTGAGCCTGATCCTGATCCCATCACCTTTCCTGGTAACGCTTGTTGATACTTGACCAGTGAACCTCTTGTGCTATGTTCTAGACAGCTCTCTGCTGGTGCATTGTCTGCAGTGGAGTGAGGAAGGACTCTCTGATTCCCTTTCCTTCTGTTTCCAGCATTTGACATCGTATAGGCAAGCAGTAAATTTCACCTGAATGCAACAAGTCAGAATCTAGAGAACTGCTCTAACATACTTACTTTTAGGTTGACTCAGTTTTAACACAATGTGGTATTTATAGGCATCTGTAGTTCACTGTATATGCATTTGTTTTTTCTTTCCCTTGTGGTTTGCTTTGATGTAGATCGTCATGGTAAGTGAATGCTTTACTTTTTTGATGTTGTGTTGGCAAGACTGGTTGAAAAAACAAAAGCTTAAATGTAGAACAGAGTCCAAACTCTAGATCTTCTGCCTCTTACTAGCTCAGTGGCCGCAAATAGGTTACTTTGGATTAATCATCTGTAAAATGCGAGTTATTATTTCTGCCTATCAGTATTTTTTAATACAAGTAGAAATGATTAAATTAGAATATTACAAGGCATATGGTATTCGGCACATAGTATGTTCTCTGTAAATGTTTTCTGATTCTAAATACTGCTCGCAGAAAAATGAATACATCTCAGAAGGAATATTTGGAAGCTCACTTTTTTATTTTCTGAAATTGTGGAGAATTTGACACGATTCCACTCTTAAACATTATTTCCTCATGATCATTTATGTAATTGTATTATCTTCCTTATGATTTCATATATATATGGGTGTATGTGTGTATATATATACATAAGGAAATCATAAGGAAGATTACATAATTACATATACATATACACACACACACATACACACTCATACATATATATGGCAAAGAAAGGCCTGAATTACTGAGAAGTACAAAATGGCAATACTGTTACAATTCATGAACATTTCCCAAATTTGCTGTCAAGACAGTCTATAAAATGTGTCATTTGTGTATCCTATTCATAGAACAAACAAAATAATACTTAACAATATAATAATATACAGTATTAAATCCCCCTGGGAAAAGAGTTGGTTTTAAATACTTTGAAAAGAAACTTTCAAGTTAGTGATTTACACAGTTAATTATAAACAACAAGGCTTGTAATTAAGTGTTGCCATTTCGGGTGGAATTGGTTTCACCCATCACTAATCCGTCTATCCTTGTCTTTGGCCTTTGAGAGATTACAGGAAAATGCACAGGATGAAAAGTTTAACTTGTCAAGTATAAATTTAGATGTAAAGTCCGGAATATCAAACACCACAAGTGATAATTATCACCACCTGGAAATAATTTGTACCACTGAGTTAGTAAAGAATTCTCCCTTTCTGCTGATACAGAGTATTTAACCTCCTGTTCATCGAAACACTCCCCGCAGTTGACAGTGATGTATCTTGTGGTTCATTCCCAGTAGTCAACATCGCACCAAGCAATTAGTAGAACACTGGAGGATAAGTGTTAGCTTTGTAAAATGTGACTGGGATTAAACCAGGAGCAAATTAGAAGCAAGAGTGATCAGTAGTCCAGTGTTTAAGTTACCTGAAGTCCAGCCAGCTCAGTTACCTGTTACTTCAGGTGTCAACAAAGCCTGGACCTTTTGTTTAAACAATGAATAAATGAAAATTTAAATAGCTGGATTTTCTGGATTATAGCTTAATATCTTACACACACATTTTCATCTCTATTAAATCTTTTTGAAGTCATGAGATGTGCTTATTTTATAGAGAAGTCCCAAAGCGTGAAGATCAGAGAATATTTTTATAAGAAATTAATATGGATTTTAAATACATTTTGCATAGTTGACCTGAAAGGTAAAAGTGTTAGTCATTCATTTGTGTCCGGCTCTTTTCGACCCATGGGCTGTAGCCTGTTAGGGTCCTCTGTCCATGGAATTCTCCAGGCAAGAATACTGGAGTGGGTGGGCAGCCATTCCCTTCTCCAGGGGATCTTCCTGACCCAGGGATTGAACCCAGGTCTCCTGCATTACAGGCAGATTTTGAACTGTCTGAGCTACCAGGAAAGCCCCATAGTTGACTTACTTAGACTTATTCCAGAGTTTGGGAGGCAAATGTTGTTTTTATTCCCTGATGGCTTTTTATATATGATTGAGTTTCTTAGCTTTATTGAATTTTTGTGATTGTTAATGGGATTTCTGTATAGCGCTCTGTAAGCAGAGTTGATTTTGAAATTTTTGACTGCTTGTGTTTAACAAGATTTGATTTCCATTCTTAAACATTTACATGTATAATTCTGAGAACACATTTTATTTAACACAATATAGTAAACAAAATGAATCATAACTATGAACATTTCCAAAGGCATTTGTTGGATAAGTTTTTATAAAAAGAAAAACTCAGCTACATGTAAAAGACTTATGAGTGGAAGAACTTAGGTGTTTGAAGTTAGCTTCCCAGTTGATTTGAAATGATAGATTTTTTTTAAAAAGTCATCTAATAGGAAATTAAAAACAGCTTCCATTTATCTAATGAGAGGAGATAGAAGAAAATCAGATATGTGTGAGCTCCCTCTGTAGCTCTGTAATAACATTTTATTCAGATATGTGATGTGATGTGGAAACTTTTTTGCTAACGTGTCAAACCAAACTGACTTTTCTCCAAAGGCAATTTATAATTTTATTTTAATAGATTTTATAGGAAAGACCTTCATAATATAAAATGCAGACCTTTGAATGTGTGTTAATATTTTTAAAATTATGAAATATTAAAAATACATCTATTTCTTAACAATGAAAAGGAAAGAAACTTCAGCTGTGTTTTTTAAGCACTCACTTAACTTCCAGACATTACAATAAAATGCAGCATTTATTGTTGTTCAGTCACTAAGTCGTCTCCGACTCTTTGCTTCCCCTTGGACTGTAGCATGCCAGGTTTCCCTGTCTTTCACAGTCTCCTGGAGTTTGCACAAACTCATATCCATTGAGTAGGTGATGCCAGCCAACCATCTCATCCACCGTCACTCCCTTCTCCTGCCCTCAGTCTTTCCCTGCATCAGTGTCTTTACCAATGAGTCAGCTCTTTGAATCAGGTGGCCAAAGTACTGGAACTTCAGCTTCAGCATCATCATATTAAGTATCAATTTGGTTTATATTCATGACCAGATTGATTGGAAAACTAGAATCACTTAAATTAATACTGACTTATATTGAATTAAAATAAGGAAAGAAAAGAACACACACAGAAGTACATTGGTGAAAATGTGGAGTAGTTTGAAACTATGTAAATGATATTTTACAATCCTGTGAAGTGCTATTTTATGGTAACTTAGGTTAACTTTTTAAATATGTCTTAAAAGCTCAAGGTTTGATAACCTGTGTTATATAAATATTTGCTTTTTTCTGTGTCATGTTCCTGTATGCATTTGAATGGTTTTGGTAACAAATACCTTAGTACTTTACCTTTAGTTTACCTCAGTGTTTTCATATTTTGAATAATAATGATCTGATTTTACTCTTTAGTGTGTGTTCGTCGCTCAGTCATGTCCAGAATGTGAACTCATGGACTGTAGCCCGTCAGGGTCTCTTTAGAATTTAATTTTAAGAAATTCTGTTATGACAGGAAATGATAGATTTCTTGACTGAATATATCTTATTTGTGTAATAGTGGGCAGCGTAATCCCTCAAAGTGAAATGTGAAATTTTGGGTTTGAAATACTTCTCACGCACATATGCTACAGTTTCTTAAATAACATTTAAGATTTAAGATGAGCTGAAATACTAACTTTATTTTATAGTCAAAACAGGTGAATCAAAAGTCTTGGCTCTGATGTATGATAAGTTTTTACTCTAGATATTGTTTTTCACCTTCTAAAACCTAAGACATTGACTTTGGGGAGGCAGCAGGGGAAGTTCCTAGTGAATTTTTAACTTTATAAAGAGTATTTTAGTCTTATTTAAATAATTTTTAGAAATGGTAATTGAAAAAGAATATATTGTGCAGTTTATTTCTCCGTGTTTCTCTCCTTTAGATTCAGTTCCCGTCAGTTAGTATCATGTCTTTAACATTTTCTGAAATCTTTGTTGTTGATTTACTTGCGATATCTTGGTCTATAGAAAAGAAGCAAGAAAGGGATTGACTTTTGAGCAGTTATCATTTTTCCTTTTACATAATACAAAGCGTATATGGAAAAATGTTTTTATCTTCAAAAGTCTTTTGCTTTATGTTATAAACTGAATGTGTCCCACATAAATTCATATGTTTAAGCTGTAACCCTCCCCTCACTCCAATCATGTGATGATACTTGGAGATACAGAGCTTTTGGAAAGTAATTAAGGTTAGATGTTAGTCATGAGGGTAGAAAGTGAAAATGAAAGTGTTTAGTCGTTCAGTCCTGTCCAACTCTTTGCAACCCCCATAGACTATAGCCTACCAGGCTTCTCTGTCCATGGGATTCTCCAGGCAAGAATACTGGAGTGAGTTGCCATTGCCTTCTCTAGAGGCTCTTCCTGACCCAGGAATGGAACCCCGGTCTCCTGCATTCAAGCATATGAGGGTGGAACCCTGGTCTAAAGGGATTAGTGCTTTTTAAAGAAGAGACTCAGAGAGCTTGCTATTGCTCTACATGGGTGCCTACAAAGGAGAGGTCATGTGAGCACAGAAGCAATAAGGTAGCTGTCTCTAAGCTGGAGAGAGAGTCTTTACCAGAAACTGAACTCAGTTGAATCTTTGATTTTGGACTTTCCAGCCACCAGAGTGGTGAGAAAATAAGATTCTGTTGTTTAAGCTACCCAGTCTATTGCATTTTTAATAGCAGCTTGAAATGACTAAGATACCATTTTCAGAGGGAGTTTAAAATGAAAATTTTAAGATAACAAAATAATGTAACTATTTTTGCTAGTTAGGAAAAGAAAATATATATGTAGTTGGTAGGAAATTTTTATGTTTTTTATCCTAATTATGTAAGCATTATATTCTCTTAACAACTGGACACTTAAAATATTTTATTTTAGCTTAAGCATTGTCTTTTGGAAGCCTATTTTCAAAGACAAGTTACATGTAGGAAATAGGGTCTTTCCGATTTGGCACTGTTCACAGCCTGGCTGGGGGGTAGTTTGAGGGAGAATGAATACAAAAAGGGTATCACAGGTGGTGCTAGTGGTAAAGACCATGCCTGTCAATGCAGGAGACATAAGAGACCTGGGTTCGATCCCTGGGTTGAGAAGATTCTCTGGAGGAGGGCATAGCAGCCCACTCCAGTATTCTTGCCTGGAGAATCCTGTGGACAGGGGAACCTGGCAGGCCACAGTCCATAGCGTCGCAGTGAGTCGGACGCTACTGAAGTGACTCAGCATGCTCTCATAGATACATATATGTGTATGGCTGAGTCCCTCCACTGTTCAACTGAAACTGTCACAACATGGTTTGTTAATCAGGCTATACTCCGATACATAATAAAAAGTTTAATAAAATAATTCGGCCCTGTTTGGTGTCAAACCTTCCATATAGTTCCTCCATGACGCCGTAGACGGACTTCAGTCATTGGCAACATTTCAAATACTGAGCTCATTTTCCACTGACTTCCATTTACAATGTAGTAGGAAGGTACAGGGGAGGTATAGAGTACTGCGGACAACCTAACAGATAACCTCACAACTTAAGGCTGTGAATCTCCCATCTTGGAGCCCTTAACAGACTGCTGAAAGTTTTATCAAGCTAAAATTTACACTCAGATTCCCAGCATTCAGCATTGTCGCTGCAATATAAAACTTTGAACCATCCAGTAAAATTAGAGTGCAGAAATGAGCACGCCTCGCCTTTTTTTCTTTTCTGTACTCATATCCCACGTATGATTGACCTCTCATTTGTCTTCTCATATACTTCTTTGGTTTGGGCCTTGTTTTCTCTTCTAAACCTTCACAACTGGTGAACTTCTCTTGCCTTTGGGTTTGCTCTCTCTAGTCCATCGTCCACTCTGCCAGCGGAGTCATCTTTATGAAATCGGATCATGATCCTGCTTCGCTGTTGCTGAAAGCCCATCACTGCCTTATCAACGTGGCCTACAGATCTCTTCATGGGCTGGCCACTCTCATACAGCTCATCTCCTGACATCCCCCTTTCATATTTTGCCGTCCAGTGAGATGAACTCATTTACTAATCAAAAATTTTAAGCCCTTTTTGTGCAGCCAGGGGTACTAAGGTAATTAACACACTGTGCCTGTGTTTTGAAGGGTGATGGTTATGATCATATTCATGCTTCAGAACTCAGCCCAGCCACTCATGTCCAAGTAGAAGCTTTCTCTGACTGGTCCTACTGTTAGATAAGAACTCTGTCTGTGGACTTTACTGATAGTTCTAAAATTTCACCATAGTGTCATTAGGTGTTTATGGCTCTATTACCCTTCTAGACTCTGAGCTTTTAAGACAGAGGGTATGTCCTATCCATGTGTTCTGATGCCAAGCTTAGTGCTTGACTAAAGTAGTCATTCAGGCAGTGTTTGTAGAATTTATTGCACTGGAAAATGCTTGAAAGGCCTGTCTTTGAATTGTACATTCTATGTGATTACCTATGACCTTCTTCACCAATGAGGGTCTTCTCTTGCTTCTACTCTTCTTGGTTACCATTCTAAGCTCTCATTTTTTTGTAAATAATTGCTTCTGTTCTATTGCAAGAGCTTCCGGAGCTTCATCTCATCTGAATAGGAAGAGCACTCCCACTTCTTTCTAGCCTAGTCCTTTTATTCCTTTTTTTTTTTTTTGTATTTGCATCTTTTAAATTTTTAAAATATTTATTTATTATTATTTTTTCTTTACATTATTGTGTTGGTTTTGCCGTACATTGACATGAATCTGCCATGGGTATACATGTGTTCCCCTTCCAGAACCCCCCTCCCACCTCCCTCCCGATTCCATCCCTCTGGGTCATCCCAGTGCACCAGCCCTGAGCACCCTGAATCATGCATCAAACCTGGGCTGGTGATTCATTCCACATATGATAATTTACATGTTTCAATGCCATTCTCCCATATTATCTCACCCTTGCCCGCTCCCATAGAGTCCAAAAGACTGTTCTGTACATCTGTATCTCTTTTGCTGTCTTGCATACAGGGTTATAGTTACCATCTTTCTAAATTCCATATATATATGCGTTAGTATACTGTATTGTTTTTCCTTCTGGCTTACTTCACTCTGTATAATAGACTCCAGTTCCATCCACCTCAGTAGAACTGATTCAAATGTATTCTTTTTAATGGCTGAGTAATCCTTTTATTCCTTTGATCTGTTCTCCTGACTTTTTCATCAGTCCTTCCTTTTCGGTCTTCCTTTCTACCAATCCGTTTACATCTGCATAAAACTGTATTAAATTATCCCCTATCTTATTAACGTTTGCCTCTGACATTATTTGGGATTTTTGTTTTTTCCCTTCAGTTCCCAGCCTCTTGATTCTGAGAAATGTCTGGAGCTGAAAGTTTAGTATCATAGCTAATGGGTTCATCAAGGCCTGTGTCATCAATATGTTACCTGATGACCGTTCTTGCCAGACTCATTCCTTACAAGGATACTTTGGTATTAGTTTAGTATTGGTAGTTAGTTAAGAACTAGGCAGTCTGCCGTCCTCAGGAAACCTCTGTTTCAGTCTTCACGATTGTTCTCTTCTCTACCTTTCTAATTCATAAAATCGCTCCACCAGAAGTTCTTTAAGCACCTTATATGTTTTGATATGAAAATTATTTACATATTCTTTTAGGGCAATTGGCATGCTTAAGAAAGTGGTTATGTTTCTAATGTAGTTAATTACCTTTATCTTGATATTACTTCATGTTTTCACATTGATATGCACATGTTTCCAAGTTTGATAAGTGTGATCACTCCATTTCTCTTCCTTCTTAACCAGGACCACACAGCTGGCTCGTTTCCTCCTCCTGGTTAGATGCTCTTTCTAAACCAATTCCCTGGGTTAATCATGCCTGATTTCCCTCAAGCAGACTGCATGTTCTACTGTGGCTGGACTTTATCTTTTTTTTTTTTTTTTTTAAATTTTTTTTTATTGTTTTTGCCATACATTGTCATGATATCACCATGGGTTTACATATGCTTCCCCTCCGGAACCCCCCTCCCTCCTCCCTCCCCCCCGGGAAATCTCGCTGCACCCGTCCCGAGCATCAATCCTGGGCTGGCGATTGATTAGACACATGACAATTAACATGCTTCAGTGCCCTTCTCCCATATCATCCCACCCTTACCCTCATCCACAAAGTCCACGAGTCTATTCTATACATCTGCGTTCCTTTTGCTGTCTCGCATGTTGGGTTCTCGTTACTGTCTTTCTAAATTCCATATATATGCGTTAATATACTGTATTGTTGTTTTTGCTTCTGGCTTACTTCACTCTGGATAATGGGCTCCAGTTTCGTCCATCTGAGTAGAATTGCTTCAAATGAATTTTTTTTTAATGCTGAGTAATATTCCATTGTGTATATGTACCACAGCTTTCTTATCCATTC